>JAVKPL010011101.1:0-118018 GCA_032173675.1 Gastrolobium villosum | reverse complement strand
ACTTTTTTTGCCTGTTCTGGTTAGGTTGGTCTTGCTAACCAATTGATCATTGTATATTAAACTTACTATTGATTCCAACAATCCCCCACATGGATAAGAAGTCAAATCATCGTGACTAAATGCATAAGAGTATAAATGCAAAGTGTAAATTCCTCAACGAGAAACAACTGCATCGAGATAGGTGGAGTTACCTTTGAACCTTCTCTAGTGAAAACCTATCGGATATACTCGGTCAATCGGTGGTCTAGGTCGACTTGAACCGTCAACCTTTAGTGTATACCTAGACAATAGGAGTCACACAATTGCTTCTCTAGCATTGTTGGTCCTTTGTTGCGCCCATTTTGGCCATGGGACACCTACCTGGTTCTGCGAGTGTTGTTAGAGAATCGGCCTTTGAAAAATTCTCATAGAAGCGGCCCTCACTTCACACTCACATAGGTGATTTCTTGTGATGTAACTCACTATACATCATCTGAACACAACAGATTAAGAAATCATTAAAAGCCTAAGTGCTTACCCTCATTAATACACTGTCTTGTCTAGGAATGAGTATGAGTTTAAAACTCCACAGTGTTTGGGAAGTTGACCATCACTTAGTTGTCTCTTTGAACCTAGTTCATGGGATCTCCACTCTTCTAGGTAGAGTTACCGCGATGCTCAACAATTGATAGGCCTTAAACCCATTCCTTTCGACAAATATTCAACCAACTCTCTAGGAATCCCTTTGGTTAACGGATCCGCTATGTTCTCCTTAGACTTAACATAATCAATTGTAATGATTCCGTTCGAGAGTAGTTGTCTTACGGTATCATGTCTACGACGTATGTGTCTAGACTTACCGTTATACATGACGTTCTTGGCCCTTCCAATAGCGGCTCGGCTATCACAATGTATGCATACAGATGGTACCGGTTTTGGCCAATTAGGAACATCCTCAATAAAGTTACGAAGCCATTCGGCTTCTTCACCAGCCTTATCTAAAGCAATGAATTCTGCTTCCATGGTTGACCTTGCGATGCAAGTCTGTTTGGACGATTTCCAAGACACAGCACCTCCACCAAGGGTAAACACATATCCACTTGTGGATCTAGTGTCATTAGAGCCGGTGATCCAGTTTGCATCACAATACCCTTCTATAACTACGGGTATTTCTCGTAATGCAAAGCATAATTTTGAGTATACTTTAAGTATCTCAAAACTCTTACCATAGCTTTCCAATGATTTTCATTTGGATTACTAGTAAAGCGACTTAGCAGACTTACTGCATAAGCAATATCAGGTCTGGTGCAGTTCATAACATACATCAGGCTACCCAACACTTGAGCATATAGCTTTTGTGCTGTAGCTTTACCAGTGTTCTTTAATAAACTAAGATTACAATCTACAGGGTTCCTCACAGGGGTTATATTCAAACTTTTGAATTTCTCAAGAACCTTAGCTATATAGTGAGCCTGTGATAAGGCCAACCCTGCAGATGTTCTATGGATTTTAATACCTAGGATAACGTCTGCTATCCCCATATCTTTCATATCAAATTTACTTTTCAGTAATTATTTAGTAGCATTGATCATTTGACAATTACTACCCATAATCAACATGTCGTCTACATAAAGACAGACAATTGCAAACCCTTTTCCTGTATTTCGAACATAGACACATTTGTCACATTCATTAATTCGAAATCCATTTGATAACATAACATTATCAAATTTCGCATGCCATTGCTTTGGAGCTTGCTTTAACCCGTAAAGGGATTTTATTAAGCGATAAACTTTCCGTTCTTGTCCTGGAACAACAAAACCTTCAGGTTGTTCTAAATATATCTCTTCTTCCAGGTCGCCGTTTAAGAATGCCGTTTTAACATCCATTTGATGTACTTCCATTCCATTCAAAGCAGCTACTGCGATCAACATCCTAATGGATGTGATCCGTGAAACAGGAGAATAAGTATCGAAATAATCGAGACCTTCACGTTGCCTGTAGCCTTTTACCACAAGCCTTGCTTTATATTTATCAATAGTGCCATTCTCTTTCATTTTTCTTTTGAACACCCACTTACTCCCTAAAGGCTTGTTGCCAGGAGGAAGATTTACCAATTCCCAAGTGTGGTTGGACAAAATAGACTCTATCTCACTATTGATAGCCTCTTCCCAGAATGGTCCTTCTGGAGACACTATAGCTTCCTTATAAGTCCGAGGCTCATTTTCTAATAAATACGTCATAAAATCAGGTCCAAAGGATGTGGCTGTCCTTTGCCTCTTGCTACGTCTAGGTTCATCTTCTATATCCTCTACAGGATCAGCATTAGTTGTAGCATCTCGAGGTATAACAACCTGATCATCGTTGTTATCACTTGATATCTTATCATCATTATTGCCACTGGATTCATTTATTTTCTTATACGGAAATATATCTTCAAAGAAAGTAACTTCCCTTGACTCAATCACCGTATTAGCATGTATATCTGATACATCTGATTTATACACTAGAAACCGATAAGCACTACTATTAAGTGCATAACCGATGAATACACAATCCACGGTTTTAGGTCCGATCTTCAACCTTTTAGGTTTAGGAACCGCAACCTTAGCCAAGCACCCCCACACTCTAAAGTATTTCAGGGATGGCTTCTTACCTTACCATATGTCATATGGTATGTTTTTTGTCTTTTTGTGGGGCATTCTATTAATTATATAGTTAGCCGTCAACATGGCTTCCCCCCGCAAATTCTGTGGTAAACCGGACGTAATCAACATGGCATTCATCATCTCTTTTAATGTCCGATTTTTCCTTTCTGCAATCCCATTTGATTGCGGTGAATAAGGAGCTGTAGTCTGGTGTATAATACCAGACTGTATACAGAATTCCTCGAAGGGGCCATCAAATTCTCCCCCACGATCGCTCCTTACCATTTTAATTTTCTTGTTGAGTTAATTCTCAACTTCACTTTTATATTGCTTAAAAGCAATAATTGCTTCATCTTTACTATTAAGTAAGTATACATAACAATATCTACTGCAATCATCAATAAATGTAATAAAGTATTTCTTATTACCCCTAGATGGTGTAGATTTCATGTCACATATATCAGTATGTATTAAATCTAATAATTCGGTTGATCTTTCAACTGATTTAAAAGGTAATTTCGAAAATTTCGATTCAACACATACTTGGCACTTATCATTTAAACAATCAAATTTAGGTAATAAATCTAAATGCATTAAAGTCTTAATTGACCTTAAATTAACATGTCCTAATCTATTATGCCATAAATTAGAAGACTCAAGCAAGTAAACAGAAGTAGAAGTATTATTAATAATATCAGAATTGTTTACAGTCATCACATTCTGTTTGAAAAGGCCCTCACTAAGGTAGCCCTTTCCTACATACACATCATTCTTAGTAAGTACAAACTTATCGGAAACAAATACAAGTTTAAAGCCATTCTTGCTTAACAGAGATCCAGAGACTAAGTTTTTGTGAATATCAGGCACATGGAGCACATCATTCAGTGTCACTATCTTGCCAGATGTCATCTTCAAAGCCACTTTTCCCACACCTTCAACTTTTGAAGTAGATGAGTTACCCATATAGAGTTTCTCACCATTATCAGTAGGAGTATAGGAGGAGAACATCCTCTTGTTTGAGCAGACATGTCTGGTGGCCCCAGTGTCCACCCACCATTCCTTGGTGTCTCCAATAAGATTGCATGCCATCACCACTGCTGCCAGATTCAATTCTTCAACCTGATCAACAATATCAATCATATTGGCTTGAGTGCTCTTCTTCTTCTTATTGAACTTTTGTGGCTTCCTCTGATCTTTCTTTTGTTCCTTCTTACAATCCCTTGCACGGTGGCCAGGATTCCCACAATTGAAACAGTTGCCTTTGAACTTATTGCCCTTTCCTTGCTTAGCATTTCCATCTTCAGAATATTTCCTCTTCTTTGATTTAGATCCCTCTTCAACTACATTAGCCTTGGAGATCATAGGGTTGTTGCCATTCCTCTTGTCAGACATCTTATTGTCTTCTTCTATTCTCAATCTGGTAACCAGATCTTCAAGTGACAATTCCTTGCGCTTATGCTTCAGATAATTCTTGAAGTCCCTCCAAGAGTTTGGTAATTTCTCTATGAAGGCAGCAACTTGGAAGGACTCACTGAGAGACATTCCTTCTGCATGAATTTCATGCACAATCACTTGAAGTTCCTCAACTTGACTCACAACAGATTTGGAGTCTTGCATCTTGAAGTCTAAGAATCTGCCAACTATGAATTTCTTCAAGGCAGCATCCTCAGTTTTATACTTCTTGTCCAGACTTTCCCAAAGTTCCTTACTGGTCTTCAGGGTACAGTACACATTATACAATGAGTTGTCTAGAGCATTGAGAATATAGTTCCTGCAAAGGAAGTCAGAATGCTTAAAAGCATCAATGGCAGCAACCTTTTCCTTGTCAGTTTGTTCTCCCTCATTCAGTGTGGGAGCATCTTCCTTGAGGAAACGATCCAGACTCAGTGTTGTCAAATAGAACAACATCTTCTGTTGCCAGCGTTTGAAGTTTGTTCCATTCAGTTTTTCAGGCTTATCAGCATGCATTGGAACAGGGGCATTAACATTGGCATTGTTTGTACTTACACTAGCCATTTCTGTTACACAAACAGAATCCGAAATTAATCACACAGATTAATTCGTCACACAGTAATTAAAACAGATACAGTATACATAACGAAAAATAAAATATACTGATCACAGGTTCAAAACACCAAAATTGTCTTAAGATTGTTATAAAAGACAGAGGGTGATATCAAATCACTATTGCCTTGAACCCATGTATTTAACAGAAGGGGTAGATGATCAGAGTTATCACTGTGTAATAATAAAAATAAGAACAGACTTACTTGTAATCCGAATAAAGAATTAGTCAGAAGAATGTATGCAGGAGAGGATTGAATCCGAGCCCACAGAACGTGTCTCCTTAAGACAATTTGCCCCCTCAGTGAGGCCCAAGGTTGATGGACACTTGTCTCCCAGGATAGAACGAATTCCGTCTGAAGAATGGTGGCACTACCAATCAATAGCCCAAACGAACACAACAGTATGCCAGAAGAATTAACACCGGAGCCGAGCCGAGCCGGCCGGCCGGCCGGACGGCGGCGGCGCGCGCGCGTGTGGTGGTGAACCAAAGCCCACCTATCTCCTCCCCCTACATAAAATATGTAGTGACCCAAGGGCCAATTAAAGAGATGGAGGTGGGAGTTTATATACTCTCCCACTTTCTACCAATTGTCCAATGTGGGACTTTGTTAAACAACCCACACAACTCTTCATCTTCCATTTTCTCTTTTTCTCTATTAACCCACTTTTTATTCATAACCAATGGATCATTGTATATTAAACTTACTATTAATTCCAACAAATATAAGGCCAGGTGCATATTCATATCCCCTTTTTGAGTCTCATATGACACATAACACTTCGAGGTGTCTCGTAGAGGAGAATTTTTTTTTATTGCAGAAATAATTATTATCGGAATGTAGCATGAAATATATTTTACTGCAATGTTAATAAACAGCTATTTGACAGACCCTTTCCCAGAAAAAATGAAGTTAATTTTACCGAGTTTGTGTTTGGTTGGTTATGAAATATTAGTAGGAATGTGAGGTTATTTTACCAAAATAACCTCACATTTACCTTCTGATTCAAAAATTCACAGCCTTTCATTTGTTGGTTCACCTTTTTACCTTTTCCTCAATCATATCTACAAACCGTACAAGGTCATTTTTGTCCACCTTTAACTCCTTCAAACTTCTCTTTGGCAGCCAACAATTCCATAAATTATATAGATTAATGATTTCACATTCCATACAAGATTTATCACATAAGACCATTTCCCGGATACAAACGTAGCCTAGGAAATTTTTCACTTTTCGCCTACCAAACGTGATATACTATTTTCTCCGACTCAACTTTCCCATTATTTCTAAAATAAACCGCATACCAAACGCTCCCTTACGATGTTTCTCTTGGAGTTTGGTCCATAATTCTATTACTTTAAGCATCCACTCATCGATATACATCATCCATTACAAGATACAGAGTAGAGTAGGGTTAGCTCAATTGGCAACACATAATGAGTAGAGTAGGGAAAGAATAGGTGTTCTATTCCACACAAATACATTTTTTTAGAGATGAGCGAGTGATTAATTCCAACTTATGGGATATCAAGCGATGACAAGTGATGACGCGAATGAGATAATTATGTTTGGTATAAAAAAATAAAAACACACGTGACAAAAGGCGAAAATGCAAAAAAAAAAAAAAAAAAGAAGTTATGTAAGATTCAATCTCAATTGGCTTGCATGCAATTTCGTGTACAATAAGATAGCATATGGTGCGAATATAATATTATAATGATATATTTATAGTTTATCTTAGTTATCATTGGCTGATAGATACTGCACCCGTTAAAGTACGTAGTGACGGGGTTGGGTTTTTAATCATAAAACCCTAAACCCTAGTAGCCGCTTCTTCTACTTCTAGAACCTTCTCTTCCATTTCAAAAATCCCACCCTCTCTTCCATTTTGTTCTGCTCCATTTTCTTTCCACTCTCTCTCTCTCTCTCTCTCTCTCTAACATCATGTACCGCTTTGCTTTTAGCCTTGCCTCCAAAGCTAGGTCAGTCCCCAATGCCTTTGTTCTTTTTGTTTGTTCCCTTGATTTCTATGTTATGTGAAAGTTGAATTGTTCATCTGGGCCACACAGAAAATCTTGGAAAATGGATCAAAATTGATTTTTTTTTTTAATTATAATCATTATTATTATATTGGGTGTTGTGTATTAGATCCCTACTTGTTGGTTGCTTATTTGTGGGTCATTTGTGCTTTGATTATTTCATTATTTGGAATATCAAACATGATTAGGATCAGTGAAATTGTTCTGACTGTGAATTGATGTTTCTTTAATTTCAGCATTGCTAGGAGTAGTAGCCAACAGGTGAAATATCAATTCTGTGAATGACTCTTTTTTTCTATTGAATTTTTTTGGAGATTAGAAAGGGTGGACCCTTATTCTCTGTTATCTCTGGTTTCTTTTTTTTGTTGCATGCTGTAGATTGGAAGTAGGTTGAGTTGGAGCAGAAACTATGCGGCCAAAGACATTAAATTTGGAGTGGAGGCTCGGGCTCTGATGCTTAAGGGTGTTGAAGAGCTTGCTGATGCTGTTAAAGTAACCATGGGGCCTAAGGTGATTGAGCGGGTTGTTTATTTCCTTGTTGTGATTGCTATTATTTTTACATTATTGCTGGTAGTGTTGGATGGGGGAAGTTGTCGTTGGTAAGGGGAATGAGTTGGAAGAAATGACACTTTATATGTATGATTGCTGATCCCAGACGTTTATTAAGTCAATTCTCCCTTTTATAGCGGAAAAAAAAAACCACTATTTGACATAAGAATGAAAGATACTTAATGGGTGTTTGTTTTGAGTTTGTATAATCCCGTTATTCAATAGGCATTGTTTGTGATTGTTGATGTCTGTTTTAGGGGCGTAATGTGGTGATTGAGCAAAGTTTTGGTTCCCCTAAAGTAACCAAAGATGGAGTAACTGTTGCAAAGAGCATTGAATTCAAGGATAAAGTTAAGAATATTGGTGCCAGTCTTGTAAAGCAGGTTGCAAATGCTACCAATGATGTGGCTGGTGATGGTAAGCTGATATGTCCAAAGAAGATTATACTTTATGGTCAAATCTTTGCCATTGGCTACTTTGTTATTCACATAATGCTAGACTGCATGGTTCTGTAATTGTTGAAAAGTTAGTTTGGCTTTATGTATGTTAGAAGACCACATACTGACATTCAGCATGTTGGTATTATGCAATTATTTTGAGTTAGCTATGTTACTGTGACAGAATAATGAGGGAGCATTTAAAATGTTATACAGGAACCACATGTGCTACAGTCCTTACACGAGCAATATTCACTGAAGGCTGCAAGTCAGTTGCAGCTGGAATGAATGCAATGGACCTGAGGCGTGGTATAACTATGGCTGTTGATGCTGTGGTGACAAACTTGAAAAGCAGAGCACGGATGATTAGCACATCAGAAGAAATAGCGCAGGTTTGTGGGTCAAACTTTGTCAGAGCCTCTCTTGCCTTATTGCAGGAGATGCTAGTAAGGACTCTATTGAGTTTTAACTTTCGATTTTTAAATTTACATTGATAGGTTGGGACAATATCTTCCAATGGGGAGAGAGAAATTGGTGAGTTAATTGCAAAAGCAATGGAGAAAGTTGGCAAAGAGGGAGTAATAACAATCGCGGTAAGTTTCCATCTGATGATCTTCTTAATACAATGTCCCCAGAAGCTTCCTCTGAAGTGTTCTTATCTTTCCTCTCCTCCTTTTCTCACTTGATTCTAAATTCCATCTTGGCCATCCATTGTTGAGTCATTTTATGTCCTTTCCTTACATTATCCCTGATTCCGAGGATAGTCAGTGGTTTGAATATTATGCCTTGTATTTCTGTAATTACGAGACCTAATTATTGAATTGTTTCAGGATGGCAAAACTTTATATAATGAGTTGGAAGTTGTTGAAGGAATGAAGCTTGACAGGGGCTACATATCTCCTTATTTCATAACAAACCAGAAGAACCAAAAATGTGTATGTTCTCTCTTCATCACTCAAATTCACAACATTAGAACATTTTTAATAGGATTTTATGAAGTGCCTTGATCATGATTCATGGACCTTTCTCCTGCTTTTATAATTTATCATATTAAACCACTACCATGCCATTTCTTATGCCAATAGGAACTTGAGGATCCTCTCATTCTAATCCATGAGAAGAAAATCTCAAGTATAAATGCTGTGGTTAAAGTCTTGGAGTTGGCTTTGAAGGTGAGCAGTATCATACACTTTCTTTTGCTTTTGACTTTTAAAATATTGACATTGGCTGACACTTACCGATCACCAGAGACAAAGACCTTTATTGATTGTGGCTGAGGATGTGGAAAGTGATGCGCTTGCAACTCTGATTCTAAATAAGCTTCGTGCTGGAATTAAGGTTTGTTTTGCCCATCTGTAGCTTTAATATTTAGGTGTTTGGCTCCTATAAGATTGAGTTCTTGGTTTTGCTGAGTTGATGTCATATATGTTGCTTGGCTGTAGGTATGCGCCATTAAAGCCCCTGGTTTTGGCGAAAACAGGAAATCTGGTCTTCAAGATCTTGCAGTTCTTACAGGAGGAGCAGTAAGTTTGCTGTTCTTGAGGTTATACTGCTACATTAAATCTTATCCTCTGAACATATTGATGATACATTTTCTTTTTCCAAATAGCTTATCACTGAAGAGCTTGGCTTGAATCTTGAAAAAGTGGATCTGGATATGCTTGGTACTTGCAAAAAGGTAAATTCTTTTCTTAGTTTGTATAGCATTTGAATCCACATTAGAATTCTGGTACTGTGTTAGAGGACTTTCCTGGATCAACTATCTTGTTAAAGCTTTCAATAAATTTTCATTGAATTTCCTCCATTCTGAGCCTGATAGTATATATGGTTAATGTAGACAACTAACTAAGGTTCTTATTGTTTTAGATAACTATTTCTAAGGATGACACTGTCATTCTTGACGGAGCAGGTGACAAGCAAGCGATCGAGGAAAGATGCGAGCAGGTTTGAGTTGATCTATTAGATTTGTTTTTACCATGGTTCATATATTCTATTTCCACCCAATGACTTGACAGGTTTAATAATGCATCTGACTTGTTTCTTGTGATGAATTTTGATAAACAGATTAGGTCAGCAATTGAAAATAGCACTTCAGATTATGACAAGGAAAAGTTACAGGAAAGATTAGCCAAGCTTTCTGGGGGTGTTGCAGTGCTTAAGGTATGCCTACTCAAGTTCATTTTGGTTGTTAGTGGTTTTCTTTTTTCCTGGTGAACATCCTATCGAGGCTTTAGAATGGCAAAAAGTAACATTTGAAACTTCCCTACTCCAGATTGGAGGAGCTAGCGAGGCCGAAGTTGGTGAGAAGAAGGATAGAGTGACAGATGCACTAAATGCAACCAAGGCGGCTGTAGAGGAGGGCATAGTACCGGGTGAATTATCAACACTGGCAGTTTTATGGTTAGTATTACAACCTCCAGTCAGATCTGACTTTAATTTGTTGTCACAGGTGGTGGTGTTGCTCTTCTATATGCATCAAAAGAGTTGGATAAACTTCAAACTGCCAACTTTGATCAAAAGATTGGTGTCCAGATTATCCAAAACGCTTTAAAGGTCAGTATTTTCTGAAATGTTGCTAATTTCCTGTTTAGCTCCTTCATGGCATTTTGGTTCTGTCAGGGGTACCACTTATATCTTGTTTGAGGAAAACCTCCACCAGATTTTTTTTTCTTTCCTCTCACTTATTACCAATTACTTTCAGTATTCAATCTGCAATATAGGACCGGATAATCCTTTAAACTCTAGTATAGTTATACTCAAAATGCTAATTTAGTTGATCAGTCTTTTATTATCTATTCACAAAAATAATGCAGACGCCTGTGCTCACAATTGCGTCAAATGCGGGAGTTGAGGGTGCTGTTGTTGTTGGCAAACTATGGGAACAGGATAATCATGATCTTGGGTATGATGCAGCCAAAGGTCAGTGGTCCTTGTTTTCTTTTTCCCTGGTTGTGTTTACTTTTTATGTCAGAAGAAGTTCGAATTTGCTGTTATTTACTGATTCTGCTGACATATTTGTTTATTTTCCTGCTTCATAATTAGGTGAATATGTTGATATGATTAAAGCTGGAATCATAGACCCATTGAAGGTGATTAGGACAGCCTTGGTTGACGCAGCCAGGTAGGATGTTAAGAAATTTTCTGTAGGATATATGTTGTTTTTGTTATGTAGCTTGCTTATCTCCGTTTTTGTGCAGTGTATCATCTTTGATGACAACAACTGAAGCTATTGTGGTTGAACTTCCAAAGGATGATAGAGATGCTCCAGCTATGGCTGGTGGAATGGGTGGCATGGATTATTAACCAGCTTCCATTTGATTGGATCTGGAACGAAGAACAGTTGTGCTGAACCCATTTATAGCTATTTTAAATTATTTGTTGTGAGAAGGCATCAATGTAATCAATAGTGAGAGATTAAGGTTTAGGTAAACAAATGTGACTTGCAATAATTCCAATGATATTTGGAACAATTTTTACCTTCAAATTAAGGCATTATTACCCTTGAAATTTTCATATTTCGACGGAGGTTTGTTCCATTCACTTTTGGTGCATCAAGTTTGTTTTGTAATAATGCATTACGGTTTTGGTAAAATATGAAACTGTCATGAGATTACATATATAACCAACAGTCCTAAAAGTATAATCTCCTCGAACTTTTAATCAGCTTTAAAGTTTAATATACAAATATTCATTTAAATTATCGATCCATCCCTTGTGATACGGACATTGCTATTTGTCATTTAAAGTGAATCATTTCAGGGGTGTAATTTACAATTTATATTACTTACAGTCATGCTGTTTGTTACATGATGAAACAATGGAGATTTTATGCCAATTTTATGCCATAACTTACAACTTCCTTTTCCACTGCCTGTTTCCAATACTTCTTTTTCCACTGCCATAAAACTAATTTTTATCATTTAGATTAACACCATTTAAGGAGAAGGGGAAAGATGATGCAACTATAGTATCAAGAATGAGACATGAAGCAACCTAAAAAAAAATGTTTTGTAAGTATTTTAAGGTGCTTGGAGAAAATGAAGAAGCCAATTTAAGCGCGGTCATTCCTTAGAAATAAATTGGAACCTTCAGAACGCTTAAAATCATTAACAGCCTTTTTCTGCAATTGGTTAAACCCTTACATTCAACTGTTACATAAACAAAAAAAGCATTAGCTACTTTGCCATCTCTATCATTACCGTTAACTATGACTACTGACTAGTACAGCGAAATGTCTTAACTCATGACTGCTAATTATAACTAGTACAGAATCTATGTTGTACACAAAAGATACACAAGAATTTTCTCGCTTTTTCAAGCCTGATCAACACCAAAGAAGAGAGCCATTCGATCTCAGATAAGTACCATAGTCTAAAATGACACAGTAAGTCATTGGGAATTTGTAATTTCAAATATTATCGAACAATGACAGCTATAGAAGCAGAGATTCAAGGCCCTGGCACGTCAAACAAAATAACTACCTTGCAAAAATATTAAGGATATACACTCGGCCATTTTAACATTAATCTTACTCTACGGTCAGCCTCATTTGCCTCTCCGGCGATTTCTTGTTGCCGCACAATTTGAACAGAACCATTTTCCTTTTGGCTGTTCTTTCAGACCAACGCAACCAAAATGAAACCACTCTATTTTGCACTGTAAATTCGAAGAGATTACCAAAATATGTAAGGAAGGTAGGTAAATTGGACATAAATATAAGAACAGAAAAGGCAAATACATACATTGGGGTTATCACAAGCAACCATCTCTCCATAGCTAACTTGGTTGCAAAAGCAGTATGTGGGCTCGTTTGGATCAACTGGTAAATCTAAATCCATGCCAGCTGGGTTTGCAGATGTGGTTTGTGCTTCTGCTGCTGCTGCCGCTGTTGCCGTGACCAATGTTGTTTGGCGTGTTCTGAAGTAATCGTAAATTCAAACAATATTCAACAGATTGCAATTGTTTCTTTCAATTCTTGCTCTCTAATGTTTGATATTGTACGAGACATGAAACATAAATGTAACCAGTATGGGAAAACAAGAGAAAGAAAAACGGGAAAGCTGGAATTACAAATAAATCCAACCTCACTTCATAAGATATTCAATCTGTCAATGATAATGTTGCAAGACTAAAATGCAATCTGCTACTGTTATCAAGGTAGTCATAGGTAATTATAGAATGAAATTTTGATATTCTATCAAGATCAGATGTAAGAGTTCCAAATTTTATCATTATGGTACATATTCTTGAAAATAAGATTTGGCTTTCAAAATTTCCACTTCCAGGGTCTCTTACCAGAATAAGTAGCACTTGAGGATACAGGGTTTCATATCCTCAAAGTATTGGAACTAGTTGAAGTTTCACTAAGTATAGAGATCAGTAGGACTGATACGACTGTAAGATATCCAGACAACAATGTACAAGTACAAGAAAGCATCATGCAAATATGTCAAATTTCAAACTATGTAAGGTTGTTGTATTGTAATGACATAGTCAGCTTGGATATAGAATAATTTCAACCACTAATGATGTGCATATTTCTTAACCTCCATAGTAACCAGAAGAAGCATTAACTGAAGATAAAGTGGGAATGCAAACGTGGGAGAATAATGCTCTTTTCTTTCTCCAACTCATTGACAGCTATCTATTCATTCACCAGTCTGACATACTGAAATGCCTTCTCAATCTAAAGATACTAAGAAAAAATATCCTAAACTTTTCAATTTTTCTATCATCCAATGTTTAGTTCACCTTGGTTTCCTTATTTTCAGCTATCTGGTGTCTATTTGTAGATAAGCCCCTCATTTCAATCAATATCTTACATAACAGAATACCATGGAGGCAGGAATCAGTATTTAGGGAATAGACAGTTGAAAAGCATGAAGGATAAGCATCAAACAAGTGATAAGCTATCAGAAATGAATCAAAAATAGTGCTAGTAGAATCACATACTTTTTTCGCCCTCCTCTACCACTTTCATTACCCCTTCCAGATTTTGTATTACCATCAGGACCGGGAGCAGGCATTCCGGCTGTTGCAGCGGTTTCTCTTTCTGTCATAAACCATAAAAAATTAGGCTTTATTCATACAAGGGATGCAGTTGTCAATTACAGATTTACAATATACTGCAACCTTTTCAGAAGATTATGAACAACAATCATAGATTATGAGTGGTACAAAAAAGGTAGAAAGTGCAGTACCACGCCGAAGCTCCTCATCAAACTTTTTCAGATACTGATCAAGTTGTTGTATGTGTGTATCAACCTGCAACAAAATCATGAATATATATTTACAAATTCCTTGAATAACAAGCCAAAAAAACTGTTTGCATTAATTTTACCGAAAATTCACGCCAATATATTCTGTTCCTCAACCAAATTTGTCTTACCAAGCAATATTACTATGTACATATAGCTCCTTTACCCAGCTTCCAAAATGCAAGACAAATGCGATGGACGAAAATGAAAATAACATTAATATCATATGTAAACCATGTTTGAACTACTATTTTATAGAGAAGGGAACACCTTGGTGTAAAGAAAATCATTGACAACACAATATTTATAGGGTCAAGATCATTTAACACCAGTGTAAGTTACACTCTCAATCTTAACTATTGATCCAATTTATATCTAATAGTTCTAATTTATTAGATACGTAAGTCATTAAATGCAAACAGATTAAGGGCTAAGATTAAGTCTAATACCTTTTATTCTTACGCTGATGTAAGTTATACTCTCAATCTTAGTTGTTGGTCCTATTTATATCAAACAATTCTAATTATTAGATATATTAGCCGTTAGATGCAAATGGATCAATGACTAAGATTGGGTGTAAGTTGATCCTGCTCCATATATATATATATATATATATATATATATATATATATATATATGGGGTTAACATTTCTACAGCAACTTTAGATATGCTTATCTACAACTGCAATTTTTAACTATGTTCTCCCGGGAGAACATAGTTATAACGTTAAAGTTGTTCTTTTTTCTCTCTCCTCAGTTACTTTTCAAAACTTTTTTGCTGACGTGGAGAGAGAGAAAAGAGCAACTTTAACATTATAAATATGTTCTCCCGGGAGAACATAGTTAAAAATGACAGCTGTAGATAAGCTTATCTAAAGTTGTTGTAGAAATACTTTTGCCTATATATATATATAATATGGGGCAGGATCCTTTGACACCGGTGTCAAATTTCAACCGGTGTCAAATTTTGAAATTTGACACCGGTGTCAAATTTTGAAATTTGACACCAAATCAATGGTTATTATTTATATATATATAGGGATAGGATCATTTGAAATTTGACAACAAATCCTATCCATTGATTTCCACCAATCAATGGTTATTATTTATTGGGAATCAAACTTATTAATTCCCAATAAATGATAACCATTGATCAGCGGAAATCAAAGGTTAGGATTTGGTGTCAAATTTCAAATGATCCTATCCCTATATATATATATATATATATACATATATGGGAAAAGTATTTCTACAGCCACTTTAGATAAGCTTATCTACAGCCACCATTTTTAACTATGTTCTCGCGGGAGAACATAGTTATAACACGAAAGTTGATTTTTTCTCTCCACGTGAGGTTCTGTAAAGTTATTGAGGAGAGAGTAAAAAAAAGCAACTTTTCGTGTTATAACTATGTTCTCCCGGGAGAACATAGTTAAAAATGGTGGCTGTAGATAAGCTTATCTAAAGTGGCTGTAGAAATGTTAACCCCTATATATATATATATATATAGGGATAGGATATTGTGACACCCAAGTTATGTTACACCCACGTAACACCCATGTGACACCCAGTCAATCTCACCGTTAGATCGCTTATGTTGATCTAACGGTTATATTTATTTCTACCTTTGTATGATCATGATTTCCCAAATTTAAAGTGAAAGCATTAAATATGGGAAATCATAACCATACAAAGGTAGAAATAAATATAAAATATTAAATTTGAGAAATCATGACCATACAAAGATGAAAATAAATATAACCGTTGGATCAACATAAGCGATCTAACGGTGAGATTGACTGGGTGTCACATGGGTGTAACATAACTTGGGTGTCACAATATCCTATCCCATATATATATATATATATATATATATATATATATATATATATATATATTATAATTCTCATTCAACATAAGAATTTGAATTTTCCTACACACCCTTCGATTTCCGTCCCAACGTGAGTCCTACACATAATTTTTTCTAACAAACGGGTCCCACGTGCTTTTTATCTCTGCAACATGAGAATTGAATTCTCATGTTGAATGAGAAATATAAAACCCTACATATACATATACATATACATATACATATACATATACATATACATAGATATATATATACATATATATATATGTATACATATATATATATATGTATACATATATATCAACATCAACATCAATGTACATATACATATACATATACATATACATATACATATACATATACATATACATATATATATATGTATATGTATATGTATATGTATATAACATATACATATACATATACATAGATATATGTATATGTATATGTATATGTATATGTATATGTATGTATACATAGATATATGTATATGTATATGTATATGTATATGTAGATATATATATATGTATATATGTATATGTATCATATATATATATGTATATGTATATGTACATATATATATATGATACATATACATATATACATATATATATATCTACATATACATATACATATACATATATATATATATACATATATATATATATATATGTATATACATATATATATATATATGTATGTATATATATACATATATATATCCATATCTATATGTATGTACATATATATATGTATATATGCATATGTATACATACATACATATATATATGCATATGTATACATGTATATGTATACATAGATATATGTATATGTATATGTATATATATATGTATACATATATATATTGAAGAAGCAAGATAAAATTAGCAGAGTTGTCAAAGGAGGCATTACCATAAAACCACAATACCATAATCCAGGCAGATTTATCTAAAGCGAAGCATTAACAGAGGTCTTAAAAAATGCATATAACAAAACAAGTGGACTACCAAATCATATGCCTGGACAGCCAAGGCAACTTTTTCGTCAGCAATTCGGATGCTATGCTTTTGCTCATCAAGCGCTTCATCAGAGAATCTAATAACTGAAGTATTAGGTGTGATGTTTCCAGATCTAACTCCTCGCCTAATATCTTCAATTTCTTGTTCACAGCGCTGTTCATTTTGCCTTTGATTATCTGTTCATACACATCGCAATGCTTTATGTTGCTTGGAAACCTCAAACAAAACTCAAGGTCTGACACAGTAGAAAAGAGACATGCACAACTGAAAGCTTTTCCTTTATCAACACAAGAATGGGCATTGCAGATACTGATAACAAACTATATCATATAAATGAAAATAACATTGATAGGACATGACCAAGCAAATTTACCAAAAACAAGGTCTTCAAAATATCTGCTATAAACTATGGCAGTAAATTCTGATCACGAACTTAACATGATGTACCCAAATTACCATCAGACATTAAAATACCCAGTCTAACAAATGTACCTAATGGTGGAAAATGCAAAAATTCTTTTTATTATAAAATTTCAGTTTATTATGATATAAAGACACGCTTCTGATTCTGAGTTTCTAAATATTGAGGATTAGTACACTATATCAATTATCAAAGACTAATACAAACTTGGTATCTTGCTTACTTTCACAAAAATACAGCATGAAATGTCAAATTTGATCTCAACAGTAGGTTTTGGAAACCTGGTGGATTCTAACCAAAAAATTCTGAAACCCCACAGCCTTGGCAGAAATCATGTAGGCACAAAGGACAAAACAATTCCATAGGAAGCTCAATATAGTTACCAGTTATCAGTTATTACAACCATTATCATACTACTGAATCACACTAGATACAAATTCTAAGAGGAAAGTATATCATTTAACCACCATAAAGAATGACACACAGAGCCACCACTAAAATTGATTAGACCCACTAAAACCCATATAGAATTCTTAAAAATTTTATTGGTATTTTTTCTTCTTCTTATTATGATATTTGATCAAAGAACCAAAAAATGACAAAAAAAAATCATGCTCTCATTCATATACGAAGCCAAAATAAAAATATAAAATTACAATTACCCTGTAAACTCTTATCTAGGTCACGTAACAAGGCATACTTCTTTTGAAGAATAACAGGAAGTGAATCCAAATCTGCAGAAAAAGAAGAAGAAGCAAAGTCGTTAATTAATGCGAAAGAGAAAACACAATTACATAATTGAACCCTAAAATTCCTAAATTTGTGTAAAATGAAAGAGAAATCAACAAAAAGGAAGGGAATCGATTACTGGCTTGAAATTCTTCAAGAAATGACATTAGGGTTTTGGGGAAGAACTCTCTCTCTCTCTTGAGTTCCTTTGAAAGCGATGATAATGGGAGAACTCAATATCAGTTTGAGATTATAAAACCCAAGATTGTTTCTATGACTACTTTTTCATCATCAACCACAAACAAAGTATGAAACTAAGCAATGAATCATTTTTTTTTTTTTTTAAATTTGTTTCTTCTATCTGTATGAAGAAAAAAAAAAGATTATTGAGTTTATATGAAACGAAAAAATAATATAATAATTAATGTGTGAGTATTATACGTATGCATATATTTTTTACCAGGAGTAGTATATAGAGTTTCGAAAATACAAAATTGTAAAATATGAGGAGTGATATTCTTACTACCAAAATTTTCTACTACCAACTTACTACCTATTTAATCACCATTGGATCAACATGTTCTCTTTTTTCAAAAACTTTTTAACATTCTATCTCTTTGATTCAATGGTGATTAGATAGGTAGTAAGTTAGTAGTAGAAAATTTTGGTAATAAGAATATCCATAAAAAATATATGATTGAAGGGAAAACTTTTTCTCTTTAAATATGGATTTGATGTTTGTCCTTTCAAAAAAATATAGAGTTGTAATGTTTTAAGAGAAAAAAGACACAAATAATGAAAATCATGAAGAAAAAAAATGAGTAAATTGGTTAATTTTTTTTATTTTGATTTTGTTATGTCTGACAGTTATTTTAATTTATTTTTATGCATATTTTTAAATTTAATTATTATACTTTTAATTCTTTATGTTGGTTATTCTTAATTTCTTATTATTATAACACTCTTTATTATAATGAAGTTAGGAATTAAATTAAAAAATATTCCACATATAGAGACTAAAATATAATATATTCAGTTGACGTATATAAAAACCATTTTCAATTTGACTTTTATATTTCATATTACCCAACCTATTACATAGAGGTGATGTTGAAACTAACTAAACCGACACACATTTCAAAAAATTTGAAATATCGTGTACGATATTTTTTTGACCTTTTGACACTTTTGAGACTCCAACATTGTGTTGTGTTGTGTTTTTTTGGTAAGAATTATTTAGATTATCATTATCATTTTATTCAGTTTAATATAAATATTTGGGATATCTGATATTTTTTTACAGAATTAATGGATATTATAAATTTAGCTTCTTTTTTTAGGGATAGAATATTGTAACAACTAACAACTAATTTAGGTTATTACCAATCAATTTCAACGTTAGATCGATTATGTTGATCCAACAGTTATATTTATTTTCATCTTTTTATAGTTATGATTTCACATTAAATATGAGAAATCATAACCATACAAAAGTGAAAATAAATATAAAGTATTAAATATGAGGAATCATATATGATTGGATAAAATTTTTCGACGGATTATCGACTAGAAAAGTGTGTATTATCGACGGAATTTTTCGACGGATAAAAATTCGTCGAAATTAATGACGGAATTTTCAACGGAATCTATTTCCGTCAAAAAATTTCGACGGAACGTGGATTTCGTCAAAAAATTTTGACGGAAAAAGAATTCCGTCGAAATTTTTTCAAAAAATAAAAGAAAAAGAAATTAAATATTGTGGAGTTTTCGACGGAATTTCTATTCCGTCGAAGATTTTCGATGGAAAAGGGATTACGTAGAAAACTTTTTAAAAAAAGAAAAGAAAAAGAAATTAAATATTGTGGAGTTTTCAACGGAATTTCAATAGCGTCGAAGATTTTCGACGGAAAAGGGATTCCGTCGAAAACTTTTTTAAAAAAATAAAAGAAAAAGAAATTAAATATTGTGGAGTTTTCGACGGAATTTCGATTCCGTCGAAAACTTTAAAAAAAAAAAAAGAAAAAGAAATTAAATGTTGTGTAGTTTTCGACAGAATTTCGATTCCGTCGAAAACTTTTAAAAAAAATAAAAAAAAAGAAATTAAATATTGTGGAGTTTTCGACGTAATTTTAATTGCGTCGAAGATTTTCGACGGAAAAAGGATTCCGTCGAAAACTTTTTTAAAAAAATAAAAGAAAAAGAAATTAAATATTGTGGAGTTTTCGACGGAATTTCGATTCCGTCGAAATTAAATATAGTGGAGTTTTCGACGGAATTTCGATTCCGTCGAAGATTTTCGACGGAAAAGGGATTCCGTCGAAAACTTTTTTAAAAAAATAAAAGAAAAAGAAATTAAATATTGTGGATTTTTCGACGGAATTTCGATTCCGTCGAAGATTTTCGACGGAAAGAGGATTCCGTCGAAAACATTTTAAAAAAATAAAAGAAAAAGAAATTAAATATTGTGTAGTTTTCGACAGAATTTCGATGGAAAAGGGATTCCGTTGAAAACTTTTTTAAAAAAATTAAAGAAAAAGAAATTAAATATTATGGAGTTTTCGACGGAACTTCGATTCCGTCGAAAACTTTTTTAAAAAAATAAAAGAAAAAGAAATTAAATATTGTGGAGTTTTCGACGGAATTTCGATTCCGTCGAAGATTTTCGACGGAAACAGGATTCCGTCGAAAACTTTTTAAAAAAATAAAAGAAAAAGAAATTAAATATTGTGGAGTTTTCGACGGAATTTCAATTTCGTCGAAGATTTTCGACGGAAAAGGGATTACGTCGAAAACTTTTTTAAAAAAATAAAAGAAAAAGAAATTAAATTTTGTGGAGTGTTCGACGGAAAGAGGATTCCGTCGAAAACTTAAAAAAAAAATAAAAGATAAAGAAATTAAATATTGTGTAGTTTTCGACGGAATTTCGATTCCGTCGAAGATTTTTATAAAAGGATTCTGTCGAAAACTTTTTTAAAAAAATAAAAGAAAAAGAAATTAAATATTCTTTAATTATACCAAAGATTTTTGAGGAAAAATTCTGTGCAAAACTTTTTTAAAAAAATAAAAGAAAAAGAAATTTAATTTTGTGGAATTTCGATTCCGTCGAAGATTTTCGACGGAAATAGGATTCCGTCGAAAACTTTTAATTTTCACAATCTAAAACGTCCTGTTTTTTCCAAGTTATACGCGCTTCCTCTTTCATTTCCCATTCATCATCGTCTTTTTTTTTTCTTCTGTTTCTCTCGTACCCCAATCCCTCTTCTACCAAATCGCATCTATGGATGCTTCATGGGATGCTTAAAGCTTTTATCTTGCTAATCTATGTCTTCATTTGTTCGGGGTGAGTTTATGCATAGATTCTCATCAGGGATTGTGAGTGTAATAAACCCCCCCCTTTTTGTCTCTTGTTTTTTATGTTTTGATTGTTGCTAGCTTGATATATGATATATAATTTGGTGTCTTTTTTCTTAGGGAGTTATTTGTTTTAAAGAGGCTCTCACTCACTGACATCAAATCTCTTCTATTCTCTTTTCTTCATACAGGATACTTGTCAAATTTTAAAGTTTTGCAACCACAACTATGCATTACGGTAGCCTAAGGGAATATTTTACCTACCAAGTTTCTAGACATGTCCAAGGAGGCTGATGCAGAATTTAATTTTGGATTCTTTGGATAAGCAATTGAAAGACTACACCAAAAATAAACCAGTTCTAATTTTTATTCATGTTATACATGTCCAAAAATTCTGAACTCAGTTTTGTATTGGGTATGGATTTGTTAATTTTTATTTATTAATTTTGTAAGGTTACAATATATACTTATTGTACACCACTCTGTACAATATTTGAAGTTATTGCACCCAAATTAAAAATTCATTAAATAAATTCAATTGAAAACAATATAATTGTATCTGACTAAATTTTCTTCCGATAAAATAATTAAAACATTATTATTATATTAATGTTTCTTCTTATTAAATTAGAAAATACTAAAAATAAGGATAAAGTTAAAAAAAAATTATATTATTTTCTATAGCTAACGATTAAATCAAACAAAAATGCAATCATTCATCATCATTGTGGCTATATTAATTTTTTTAAATCTCAAGTAAAATCAATTAGTTATTTAAGTTATATAAAATTTTGTATAGCTTAAATAAAAGTTTGTTATTTTGTTTTTGAAATTCATATTAAATATTTAAGCTATATAAAACTTTCTTTTACTAAAAAATAATTTCCTAATGAACTTAAGACTCAAATTGACATCCGTCAGGTATTGAGCTTAAGTTTAACTATAATGTTAGAAGATTTGGTCTTTCATGACATCGGTTCTCAGGCACTTTGTTGTACATGGATGCTGGAGCTGCCCTCGATTTTTTTTTTTTTTTTTTTGAGTAAATTCAAAAATATCCCCCTGCCGTAACCGAAAACTAATCCCCATCGAGCACCGACGGACCCTTTCAAGGGTGACTCTCCCAAATCATTTTTTTTTCATTCCCAAGACTCAAACTCGAGACTCTGGTTAAGGGGTCCAGACTCCTTACCATCTATGTCAAAGGAGTTCTTTAGGTCCATTATTTGATGTAATGGACCTAAAAACAGCTTATGTAATCAATGAAGCTAATATTGCTGAAATAGTTTGGAAAATGAAAGCAAGATTAATCATACAAAGATGTAAAAAAAATATAACCGTTAGATCAACATAATCAATCTAACGGTGAAATTGATTGGTAGTAACATTGGTGGTAACCTTAATTGGTTGTTACAATATCTATCTCTTTTTTTAATATTAAAACATGTCCTAACGTGTTAAAATTTAAAAATATTTATATTAAATGTGTCCTAACGTATTGAATATAATATATACTACATTATTAAAAATATTATTTAATATCAAAATAGGTTGAAATCTAATTTTTTTAGAATTAACGTGTCAGAGTACCATGACGTGTCCCGTATCTTATGTCCGTATAGGTGCAACATAGGCTACATGAATTAAATTATTATTTTTTATAAATAAAAAACTATTTCATTTGAGACCGTATGTTAGATATTAACGGGAAAAAACCTAATAATTGTAATTAAAAAAAGAAAAGTTTAAAGATTCCCTATTTTTGAATCACTTATATCCTTAAATTTTTTTCACTTACCCTATGGTTTTTCCCTTTCAATCCCATTATTAACACCACATTTACCTGTTCTATTTTACCGTTTTTAGAAAGAAAAAAATAGAAGAAAAGATGAGTCTAAATATGTTTAAAACTCCAAAGACGATTCATTTGGGGTGGTACTAAAGAAAAAAGGTCAGCCCATCTGGTTTCTTGGGAGAAATTGTGCAAGCCTAAGTGCGTGGGGGGCCTTGGTATCATTAAATTAAGGAAGCAGAATGAAGCTTTCTTAATGAAAATGGCTTGGTCTATTATTCATGATCCTCACCAGCTCTGGTCTCGAGTTCTCCTTGCTAAATATGGGAGGAAGGTGGAATTGCATGGTAATTGCATCAGTAAGGCTTATGATTCAAGACTTTGGAAGAATCTCTCTAAAATTTGGCCTGTACTTCTGGACAACTTGAAGTGGAACATTGGTGATGGTAAAAACACCAATTTTTGGCTAGATGATTGGCTTGGAGATATTCCTAAGCTGCTAAATGTTGCAGTCATGGAACCCCATCCTCTGCTCATTGCTGATACTGTGGCTGACTGTATTGACAAAAACTCCAACAATTGGAACTTCACCTTTCTTCATCAGTTCTTTGAACAACATGTGGTTAATTTGATAGCAGCCATTCCCCCTCCCACTACTTCAGCTGGGTGTGATGTGCTTGCTTGGAAGGATCTGAACCCATCGATCTCTTTGGTTAAAAAGGCTTATACAAGCCTGATGAAATTTGATGCTTTATCTCCAAACTTTCACTGGGAGATTATTTGGAAATGGAAAGGCCCTGAAAAATACAAATTTCTGATCTGGAAGCTTGCTCATGGAAGGATTCTGACCAACCATTTAGTTTCTAAGTGGGGAAATACTTCTGACAGGTGCAAACTCTGCCCTGATAAGGTAGAAACCATTCTCCATGTCTTTAGAGATTGCCCCCGTGCCTCTAAATTCTGGAATTGCTCTTTGTTCACTACTCAGCCTCCTTTGTTCTTTACTGAACAGAATTTGCACATCTGGCTTGATAATTGCTTATTATTTTCTGATGTGAGACAGCCTAATTGGAGAGATTATTTCTTTATATCTTGTTGGTATATTTGGCTGTGGAGAAATAAAGATTGCCATGAACAAGATTTCAAGATGCCTGATAATGTGACTGGTGAGATTCAAAGAAATTGGGTGGTTTTGTCTAATGCTAAACAGGTGCTCAGCCCAACCTCCAGATCCTTTAGCATCAGGACTCCCACTCATTGGATTCGGCCAGAGGTGAATTGGCTTAAATTAAATGTTGATGGAGCCGTTTCTTCTAAGAGAGCAGCTTGTGGAGGTCTCTTGAGAAACAAGGATGGTGTTTGGGTTGGTGGCTTTCAATCTTTCCTTGGTTCTTGCTCTCCTCTTCATGCTGAGCTGTGGGCTATTCTCCATGGTCTCGATCTAGCTTGGCAGCTAGGTACTCTTAAAGTGATTGTTGAGAGTGACTCCTCTCAAGCAATCAACTTGCTTTCCTCTAATAGGAAAGATGCTCGACAACTGCCCCTGGTAGTTAGGATTCGAGCTTTTATGGAAAGAAATTGGATGACTGCTCTTTCTTTCACAAACAGAGAAGCTAATAGTTGTGCTGATTGGCTAGCAAATGATGCTCTTTCCAAGCACCTTGGTGTCTACCTCCTTTTGAATCAACCGTCTGAGCTGCAAAATCTGTTGGAGAAAGATGTCCAGACCCCTGCTGGCCAACCATCTGTGTGGAATCCTGACTAAGACCTTTGTGTTGCTTCTTTATGTTTTTCTTTTCTGCTTTTTGTTTTGTTCTTTTTTGGTTCTGTTTCTGTTTTGCTTTTTGTTGGGGCTTTGCCCCTTTTCTGTACCAAAAAAAAAAAAAATAAATAAAAAATACTACTTCAACTAATATTATCAATAGATTTATTTTATTTTTATGCGATATTACTTGCGTTTGGTTTTTTATCATAATTATATATTTTTTATGAAAGTATCCTTATTCAATCTCTCCAAAGTCCTCAGAATACAGTTCCAAGGAACAGTGGCGGATTCAAAAAATGAATGAAGGGTGGGCATTGTTCAAGTACATATAGATCTGGGTTTTGATCTAGAACTCGACTTGCGAGCATATACTGGCCTGCTGGGTTTGGTTTATATCTAGATTTGGACAAATTGCGAATCAACTTGACCGATGATGGAGAAAGAAACAAATGTTCCAACTTCTAATGACGGAGATTGAGGTTTGAAAGAAAATGAATCAAGTATATAGATGCAAACGAGCTCTGTTGTTACGTTTGGATAATGAAGGTGGAGGAGAAGAAAAAAGAAAAGACTCACGAGAAAATAAATTAGAAGAAGGAAAATTAAAGGGGCATGATATCGTAACAATCAACTAGGGTTACCACCAATGTTATTATCAATAAATCTCACCGTTAGATCGATTATGTTGAACCAACGATTATATTTATTTTCATCTTGTATGATTATGATCCCCATATTTAATGTAAAATCATTAAATATGGGAAATCATAATTATACAAATGTGAAAATAAATATAAAGTGTTAAATATCGGGAATAATAACCATACAAAGATGGAAATAAATATAATCATTAGATCAACATAATCGATCTAACTGTGAAATTGATTGGTAGTAACCCTATTTGGTTGTTACAATATCCTACCCAATTAAATTGGAGAAATTTGAACTTTAAGAGAAAAATATTTTTATATTTTTTGCATCATAATTTAAGGGTGATCACTTGACCCTCTTCTCTAACACTTAGATCCGCCTATACGAAGCAAGGATAAGACTATAATCACCTTATCCAGAAGATAAAATTGAAATATAATTTTATTACTCATATTAATATTGTAAATATATTATAATTATATATATACAAGCAAATACAATAAAAAAATGCGAATTCAAAAAAAAATATAATGAATTTTATTAAAGAACAAAATGTTTGTTATGCTTAATATCTTTAGTTTTGTTTGTATTTGTATTCACCCCGCTCTTTATTCAAGTAGTTTATTCTTGGCTAAATTATCCAGAAAGATAAGACTAATCACCCTATCGAGAAGAGAGGCAATTCCTTTAACCCATGAAGATTTTTCATGAATTTATTTGAATTAAGGTTTGAACTCTTGACCTTAACAAAGAGCTCATTTGTCAAGTTACCCCTTAGGGTTCATAATTGTATTTTAATGGTAGTTAACTTCGGTCTCCAGTAATTTTCTTTCTTTTTTATATTTTTTTAATTAAATTATTCTTTAAAATGATATTAAAAGGGAAAATTAACCATTAAAATGAAAAATTATATCAGTAACAAATAAAATTGATGTAATGCTATAGTTCAAACTAGCAAATATCCCGTTCATCACATGTGTATTTTTTAATTCAGGAAAAATTTAATAATATAAATAAAAAATTTAAGATTTTTTTAAAGTTTATAATAATATATATGATTAATTTAAATAAATAAGCATATTATATGAATAGCTGATATTTTGTAGACAAGAGAAATTTAATATATACCACCAACATTAAGCACGAAGATCAACTGCGAATGAATTATTCTAACTTAGCTCGAGTATCTTTTTTTTTTGGAGTACAAAGGAAATTAAAACGAAAACCGACTACAACTTAGCTCGAGTATCTAAAAACGTAACTGCGTTAAAACTTAGTTAATGACCCAAAAAAAAAATAAAAAAATAAAAAAATAAAAAAATAAAAAAATTTAACGTATAAAATTTTAAAAAATATATAAGCATCAGATATTTAGAATTAAAATAAATAAATTAACAAAAAAGAGAAATAATTAAAGTAATTAATAATTTTAACATGCTAAATAATGGTTAAAATACTTGAATTGATGAAAGAGATACTACAATGAAAAAGTGCTCTTACTTTTAAGAGTAAAATTATACTTTATTATAGAAGGGTGTATTCTTTAATGAGCTTTACTTCTCTCATGTTATAGAAGAAATGTTATCTTATGTTATGAGATAAATTAAGTGGGGTCCAACAATTTAAAAAAAAAAAGAGAACACATCTTTTTATGTGAGTGTGACATGAGAGATATATCTTATGTAACATAAGAGTATAATTTCCCTACTTTAATATCTTGTTGTATAAGTATATGAGATTTTTTATTCAGTTGAAATATTTATGTTTGGGTACAAATTAACTTCAATACTTTGACCTTTTACATGGTAAATTTTGAAGTTTTTTGTTTAAAAAAATTTGACGTCAATATTTTTTTTTGGGGTAAGCTAACGACAATATATATATATTTTAATTAAATTTTATTTTAATTTCAAGAACTATAAATATTGATAATATTAATTTTTTACGACAAATTAATATGATTAGTATTTATGATTTTCAAGAAGCAATATTAAAATTTGTATACTCCCAAGCATTAATGTATTCCTATCAAATTCCTCGAAAATAAAATAGAAAGTTTAAATATTTTATTACAACAGGTTTGAGGGAACAAGGAGGGTTCCGAAATTAGAAGTAACTGAATAAATGCAAATAGTACTTGACAAGTTGGCAGTATCATGTCAAATTTTATTTATTTATTTTTTGGGTAAACCGTATTATGTCAATTTACTTCGGCAAAGAGTAACCGAAGGTTTTAAAAAAAAAAAAAACATTTTTCACGTACTTTTAAACAAATTTACATATTAGTTCAGTATTACATAACTCGATATATCTTTTACTAAATATAAAAAAAATAACACATTTATATTATCTTATCTTTATGATTATTTCATTCTATATCCATATTTTTTCTCTTTTTGGCAAGAGAGTATCTGCTCCAATTATATTGAAAATACACTCCATAAGAGCCTAAGATCAAAACTATTAATATTTTATTTTATTTATTATTAACAATAATAAATTAATTTTAATAAATTAAAAAAATATTTCTTTAAGAGATAAAATCATTTGCTAAAATTATATAACGTTTAGGATTTAAGAAAAAAAAATGATGTTTACGTGAAAAAATGTAAAAAAAAATGATATTTCGATAATTTTAAATTTTTCTTTGAAATATAAATTTTTTTCAAAATGCGTTGTATTTTTTCTACAGGCAATAATTTTATTTATTATGACGATAAAAAACACTGAATCCATAAAAAAAAGACTTATGCTCTTTTTTAATAAAATAAATAGAATTTTACTGATAATTTTTTTTATTAAGTTTTTTTCTGTAAATGTTTAAGAATTTCATTAACAGATGTAATAAAATATATGATATATTTATCAAGTAAAAAATAAGTATAAAAATACAACCTATAAAATAAAAAGTAATTCATAAATACGTAATTTATTAAATTTTTTTAAGACAATAATTTATTAATACATACAATTTTATTACATATTAATTTATTAAACAATAAGTTATGAATTATCTAGCAATCAAACTTCTTTTTTTTTGGTATTCAGCAATCAAACTTTTATTATATTATATGATGGACTTTCTCAAAATATATTTGTTGAATACAATTTTATAACTTATATATTAAACATCATTTTGTAATTTTATGACAAGCGATATATTTTTCTTACGTTGTAGGGAAGAAATTATCTCATGTTATAAAAATAAAAATATAAGTGGGACTCATAAGTAAGAGAAGAGAGAAAAAAGAGTGGTGGGACCCAACCCTTTTTTGTGTGTGTAGAAAAGTTATTTATCACATGTAAAAGGAGATAAACATAACTATTAAGACAAATCAAATAGTTAAACATTAATGGTAACGAGTTAAGTTAAAAATAGTTATATTCTCTTTCTTCGTTTAAATCAATTTCTTCATTTTTTACTTCATTGAACAAGTAAAATATAAATGGCCAAAATATTAATAATTTTAATTCGTTTTAAAGAAAAGTTAGAAAACTATGGATATTTTTAAGTTAATATATATCCATACACTTTACCTAGCATTCGAAAATGATCAACAAACCATGTTGTCGTGTAGGAATTGTTGTCATGTGACAAATGACGTACAAAAACGTGAAGGGGCATACACGATATTATTCAGTATCTATATTCTTTTAAGTTTTATTCATAAATATACAGAGACTAAAAAAATATTAAAAAAATAACTAAAAATTTATATGTATAATTAGTACAAAACAATTCAAAAATTAAAATTTTATTAAAGATATATTAAATTAGTTTAAAAATGTAAATTTTAAACTTAAAATAAAAAAAGTATATATCAAAAAAACTTGAGAAAAATATTTCTCAAGTTACTTGAAATATATTTATCTTCGATCACCCTAAAATTATGTTATTTTGTTTATTTATTTTTTTATATTAATTAATTCACCTTTGAGTGGTTATGACTTATGATTCTTATTTTCTCTCTTCCTTTATCACCATATTGATTCATCTTTGTACAGTTATGATTTAATAGACGGAAATAAAGTTATCTCATACAACTTGAGAAACGATAAGTCAAAACGATAAACCATATATATATATATATGTATTGGACGAAAGTATGGTATATAAAGAAATTAGTTACCTATGAATTATAAGAAAAAAATCAGTTACGTATGGAACTAATAGTGCATCTCTTTTTTTCTGTAAAAAGTAATACTTTTTTTAATGTTATAAAGTTTCTCTATACACTTTAGGTTTAAAATCAATTATTACTTTTGAGTATTCCTTGTTAATTTTTTTCTCAAATACCTAAAAAAAATAGACTATTTTTACACTTATAAATTGTAATTTATTATAAAATGTAGTTGATGACATATTCTAATGCATTGACAGTACATCCAACATAAGCAGATAAGGTGACAGCATATGTTCGATTCTCTTCAGTACTATTTTTGAAGGAATTTAAAATGTTAATCCCGAGACCAGTCTCTAATCAAACTAGTCGCGAAGCGATAAAAATCGATTGGAAAATAAAAAAAAAATGCCACACATAAGCAGATGAGGTAAGAGTATATGTTCGATTCTTCTCAGTATTACTTTGGAGGAATTTAAAACCTTAATCTGACACCGGTCTCTAATCAAACTAGTCGCGAAGCGATGAAAAATCAATTTGAAAATCTAAAACAAAAATTAAAATGCCACACATCATGCTAAATAAACATGACTTGGACAACAGGAACAACAGAATGTAGCGTAGCTCAGTACATGGATCAGCGCTGTGACGATCTTTTCTTTTTGGACTAAATACACACAGGCTTTTGCTTGAATATGACTTGTGAGAGAACTATGGGCCTATGTTAGTGGATGCAACAGATCCATTGGACCCAAATTCTATCTATAAAAAAAAAACAACGAAAAATGGCGAGAGAATATTGTAATGGCATATTATTCGCAGGAAATAAATCTTTGGTATTATTGTTGTATCAAAAATTCAGTGCATTCCACCAATGAAAATATTACATATCAATTTCTGTCAAAAAAATTCTCTCTTATATGATGTTACTGCTCTCATTAATGTGCACACTAATACCAAAGATTTATTGACAGGTGGAAATGCAAAGTGCAGGTAGTACAGCCAATCCATCGTCGATCAGTTTGGAGCTGACAATGGGAAAATTGATGAGCGAAGAATCTTTGAGTTCCATCGTTATTCATGGGCTGAGGATAAAAGACGATGGTGGAAGGGGCGAGTTTGATTTGGGAATACGGAGGCAGCATCGATATCGATGGTGAATAACAAAGGGTTTGTGACATTGCAATTTTGTTGGGGAAAAACAAAAATTATTTTTGCTATCTTATCCTTCCCACCATATGCTAACCCAAGTCCTTATTAGCCAACCTTATAATTTCCTATAATTTTCTCCCATCCGTTAAACACAACAAACAGCTCTTGCAGATGTAATAGGATAAATTATCAATCATATCTTATATTTATAGTGCACCAAACGGACCCTAACTATTTAGTTAAAGTACAACTGTTTCTATTACCGCTACCGACTCAAACACTATGATTCAATTTGACTCCAACACCGATTCTTGCCTAAGGCAGAATATTAATAGTTTCAACTGGGAGATGCGTATTTTACAACTTATCCATTAGCAGCAACGTTTGCATATGCTCGACTATCTATCGACTATCAGTATCTTAATTGGACCGCCAATTACGGGGAATAAATGTTTATGTAATAATTGCACTGCAAACCTCTATGGGTGTAAATATGCCGCGGGTAGGCTAGATTTTGACTTAAATAGATTAGGTTTATATAAAAATCATTGGGTATGGTCTGGTCTATTAATCTGTATAGGCCCCAAATTACAAGTCTGATCTGACCTGTATTTAAAAAATAAAAACTTTAGCCTAGGCTGTTAGACATGTTTTCTAAATATTTTTTTTAAATATTTTTTTTAAAAGCTTAGACATGTTTTATTTTACTATTTATAATAGGTCAAATCTAATCTGATATAGGCTAGGCCGTAAACCCCAGTAGGCCGGCCTAGCCCATTTACACCCTTACTCAAGAGATAAAATATAATTTTGGGAAAATTATGAATAGCCTACAAGTGACAAAATTAAATTATTACAAACAATTCTTTTACCGCTGTTTGTAGATTTATTTTACTGAATAAAACCTCCGAGCTATACAAGAGTTAACAACTTTAACCTTCATTTACAGTTGTATACATAGATTAACAAAAATATATTGGTAGAAATATCATAATTAATTTGGTTGTAATTTAGTGTTAAGTTTAAATTTTTTCTTTTCATTTCGGGGTTTCGGCTGTTTGTGACTCTAGGTGTGATCTTGTCAGGTCCTCCAAAGAAACAAATTGAACTTAACAATATTCACATAAAAAATAGGTGGATAAAATCGTGTAATCTACTCAAAATCGTTGATTCAAACCAAGCATTATTAAAACCTTTTTTTTAAGTGTTTCTATATAGAAACTTTTCAATTTATCAAGAGCCACGCCCCACCATGCATCGCAATGATCAAAAGCAATTTCCAGGTCCGTTCTCATTCTACAAATTCTCTCTTGAAAACAATTTAAACAGATTTCCAAAATTTAGTTGCACATCATCAATTTATCTGTGTCTTTAATTTATTATCTATTATCTATTATATGACATATAAATTATTCAAACAAAATTATCACATGGCATTTATCAAATTTTAATTTTAATTTTTAATTATATAACTTTTTTTTTTTACTTTACATTTCTCTCTTTTATATTCTTTCTTGATTTTTTATATGCTGTAGTCTTTTAATTTTCTAAACTTTTCTATAAATATTTTTTATTTTTTTTAACAAATAGCAAACAAAGAACTCATTTTACATATAATGCGTAAGGTGTAAGTACTATAATATATAATATAAGGGCTGTTCTTCTAAAATTGTGACATGGCATTTTTTTTCTAAATTTTTATTTTTAAAATTCATTTAAAGTATAACTTCATTTTATTTTATTTTTTACTTTTTGTTCATCTATTTAGTATTTTTTCTTGACTTTTCATAGTTTTGAACCTTTCAAATTTTTATCATTATATTAAAAAAGTTCCATAAAACTCGAAGAGAACAATTATAAAAATATAATTAAGATTGGGCTAAAAATATTTATAAAAAATTAAAAATATATAAATTTTTATATTACAATTTTTTTTATTAATATATCTAAAAAAATTAATAGCCTTAGCTTTTTTTTAATAAGTGCATAAGCATACCATAAACAAAAACAAAACAAAATCAAGAATAAACATAATAACAAATATGTATATAAAGTTAGGTTTTAATGTTTGTAAAGTAAATGTAGATAAGTTATCTACATTCGCTCTCAAAGCGACGTCATTTTGGGTTGAAAAATTAAAAAATTATAATGAAAAAGATTATTATAATCCTGAAATAAATTACAAATACATTGATTTTCGCCTCAAAACGATGTCGTTTTGAGTTCACTATAGATAAGTTATCTACATTGACGGTAGAAAAAGCAAACCCATAAAGTTATACAATGTATTTAAATTAATTATAAACAAGTAAAATAAAGCTAATTTCTATAATTATTAAATGTTAAATATGAGTTTTATTCTTTACCAAAAAAAATATATGAGTTTTATTTAAACATACCCCTGTTATACTTTATAAGATTATAATTATTTTGTTTAGATTGATTTATTCTGCATTAAAAAAATTAAAGAAAGGTTTTCTTATAATTTTTGATATACTTTTCTCACAATTTCTAATTGAAATATGTACTAAATATTTATCTATTAAATAAAAACTTCATTGTCCTCATATCGATATTAAATTTAATCAAATCATACATCGCACATAACCTAAACTAAATAGGTATATATTTCTATCTACAAAAAATAAAAAATAGAAAAATAGGTATATATTTTTTATTTTAATATTTTTTTGGGTAAAAATAGGCATGCATTTTAATGCATCCTCTGTTGTACTTGTACGATCTAAGAGCTCACAAGAAGGTTTAACATGCTTCTACAATTTAAGTGCTCATAGTTCCATTTACAACACAAAATATAAGAGAAAAAAAGGAAAGAAATGAAACAAATTAACAATATTGAAGCAACTATGTAGCAGAAAACTCTATAACAGAACCAAAATATTGTTATAATGAAGCAATATATAATTAAAACAATTTGTATAACAGCAATATAATGATGAATTTGTATAAAAACAATAAAAGCAATTTTTTGTATACAAATTCATCGCATATAACAGAAGCACAACAAGTATGAAAAGAGGGAATTATTTTATCAACGTATACAACACCCTTTTCTAGCAAACATCATGTGTAGTTTGGTGTTAAAGAGGATGAGTGAGAGAGATGGGTTTTGCCAAATGAGTTGGGTGCTGTTCTCCAGCTACAATTACCAAAATGTTAGGTTCATGATCAACCCCATTGCTTGTTCCTTCTTTGGACATGTCACAGTTACACAACGATTCATCTGTTTCAGTTCTGCGACGCCTAGAACAAGCTATGACGAGCAATGCTATCCCAACCACACCAAAAATGGGTGCAAGACCACCGTAGAGGAATGACACTGGTGAGTTCCAGTTCCATAACGTGCCATGGCTACTTGATGTCTGACTCATATATTCACTCAACGAAGCTCACCTTTTGATTTTTTTTGTTTTGTTCTTAATTGCTGTGGTAATGGGTTTGCTTTACATTTTTAAAGGTGGTCATGCATCCCTATTATTTAATTTTAAAAGACAAGGTGGAAGATTCTTTTTACATTCTTTAATGACCGTGGATTATTTTTAACTATATAGAAGATGGAAAATTTATATTTACAAAATTTTTGTTTACAAATTCTTACCGATTACGTTTTGTTTGACCGGTCATACAGTTTTGATTGAAATCTGATGAGTCATACTTAATATAATTTATAAATTTGTAAGAAAAAAGTTTATCAATATGATTTCTTCTAAGGGTAAATTGTGCGTCATTTTAAAGGATGTAAAGTTGTGTCATTGTAAGAGAGAAAAAGAAATAGATAAAGAGGAGAGAGTTGACAAAAAAATAAAGGTTTGTGTCCTACCTCTTGTGAGAGTGAAATGATATAAATTATGTCATTTAGAAGGATAAACACTTTTTACTTTCTCCTAATATATTGGGACAAAGTTGTATACGATTTTGTCTCAATTTAGAAGTAAAATAAAGGTACATTAACAAAATAAAATAAATCCCCTTGTAAAGAATGAATTTACATTTATTCTTTTCATATCCGTAAGTTGGATGTGATGTGATGTTGGCCTTATCACAAATCCAAGAGATATTGATTTGAACATTTCATGGCTCAAGGAGATACAAATCTTAAAGTAATGGTGGGGATTGTAAGAACCGTAGTTATTAAGTAAAGTATAATAATGTTTATTCAATTTTAAATTACGACAAAAACAATGTTAATTGTGAATATGAATAACGGAAGTCTGTTATCCTTCAAGCTACTGTTTTCAGGTTCAGAGCTTGCTATAAGCGGTGTAACTCATGATTTTTTTCTAAAGAATATAAGGCGGTGAGAGAAATTCCAAAACTTCTGTAAAGCCATATTCTGAGATACCAAAACGAATAAATGGGTAACAGTTCTTGATTCTATTCTTTAGTACAAATTCTATGAATGAGCAAGAATCATATTTGAAAATTTCCTTGCCTATTTGACATTCCCTGTCTTGCGGTCATGTCGGAATGCCAGTAATTAGCAGGGTGTGAAAGACTATTGCCCATTCTTCAGTTTTCTGATTTTGGCCTGAATTCATTTTCAGATACTTCTTCACTTAGAGACCATGGATTGACAGATTGCTACTGATACCCACCTTACCACATGTAAGATAGAGGCTCAATCTAATAAAGGCCCATGAGGCCCAAAAGTTATCATTGGACTTGACCAATAAGACAACTCATTCTGCATACAAACTCTGTGGATCTCACCTAACTTGGCTAGCAAGTCAAGGTAACTTAGAAAGAAAATATCATTGTCGAGATCAGTTGCTCAGACAACTTGACCTCTACATGAACCCAACGAATGAAGCATCAGCTTGCCACCACATCTACGAGGACTAACTTATCTCTAGACTTCTTGACCAAGGAATAATTTGTGAAAGATCATCATTCTCCATCAATGAACATGAACATCACTCTGTGAAAGATGGTATGAAGCAAGACATGCACGCAATATAAAACCAAACTGCCCATACATCAATCTTGCAGGTACCCCACCAGTCTCCTCCAAACTGCCCATACATCAATCTTGCTGCTTTCCCATCTCGCCAAGCAGCCCAGCATCTCGGCAAAGCTCTACTCAATCTTTTTTCTCTTCATCAACATTCTTGGTCTTTACTTGTGTATAATCAGACCCAACCCAATATCTGTTGGGCTAATCAGTTCCATTAAATTTAAGTTATGAAAATTATGTGTAAGAAAAAAACAGTACGTAAAAGCACTCATTTCATTTAGACATTACAGAACATGCTTTTTCACCCTTTTGCCCCTAATTAATTATTTAATAACCATTTTGCCCCTCACTCAGAACTATCTACCAATCTGCCTCTCTTTAATCGATTAAGCCAAAAAATTAATCGATTAAATGGTTAAAATAGGCAAAATTTGTTGACTTGAAGATTTAGTCGATTAAATCTCCCTATTTAATCGATTAAATCTCTCATACATAAGGTTGTTCTTATGATAAAGAGGAAGATTTAATCGATTAAGTTGAAGATCTAATCAATTAAATCTTCATTTGACCATTTAATCGATTAAATATTCAATTTAATCGATTAAAGAGGGGCACATTAGTAGATAATTTACAATCGGGGACAAAATAGTTATTAAATAATTAATGAGGGGTAAAAGGGTGAAAAAACCTTACAACAAGATAATAAATACTTCTATATTATCACCTTACATCACTTAAACATATATCAAATTAATTTAACTAATTATTTATTATTAAGTATTTAACCATTTATACTTAATCATATTTTTTATTATAAATCTTTAAATAATTATAGCAAATTAATTGTTATTTCGTTTAATATTTAATTAATTAATAGAAAGTAATGTGAAATGTTTTGTTCCTATCATTTCTGATCTCGTTAATCTGCACAGAATCTATAACTAACAAAGCTGACATTTCGTATTAAACGTTGATGATGTGGCTAAGCTTACGTAAGGCACAAATAGAAGAAGATATTTAATTAGTACGCCGGCATTTTGCAAATGGTATACAATAGCTTTTCTGATTAAAAAAATCTGGTTATTTTAAATTTCTACCTTTATTTTAAATTTCTATTTAACTTAGATCCATCCATTCAATTGCCTCTCAAATAGTAAACAAACTGGTAGGTCTCATTACTTAGGTCACATAGTAAAAGGGCAATCGGATTTAACTGTCTAAGCAAGATGCAATTCAAACTAAATAATATTTTGTAAAATGTTTGATCTTATCATAACAATTATATAACACTTTTTTTAGTAATATAATAATACATAATTGAAAAGTTATGTAAACATTGTTTTATTCATTTAGCATGATCTCATACATTAACGTGTTAATAGTTTTCATTCACTTTATCACTTTGAATTCTTTTTTATTTTGCCCCCCTTCATTGTTGATTCCCAAAGTGGCTGATTGTTTCTAACATAGCAATGGAGACTAGCCCAATGCTGAGGCACGCAGCTTAAACACCTAAAGGTGTGTCATGCCACTTTGATCTCAAAGCATAATCAACGACAATTATAAAAAACTTTGCACGACCAAATTACGATCACCATCAATGATATCACAATAGTTTCTTTGAAATTCGAATGTACAAAATCCCTAAGCCATATAATCGTAATCCCCATTCAAAAGTTAATAAGGAGCCACGGTAAAGCTGGTCAAATACATACTCATTGAAGATAGATATAGGGACAATTGCTAGGTGAGCGAAACATTAAAAAGATCGATCAATAAATAAATGGTATGCCATTTATGCGCATAAATTCTGAAGAAGACACAGGGAGATTGGCGTCTATTTTATAAATTACAAGAGACAAAACTATGTAGAAATGACAGAAACAATACTTAATAAACCCAACGCGGGACTACCTAGGCTACACCAAAAACGAAGAAGATTTTAAACTGCTATTGCTTTTTGATCCATTGATATATAATTGGACAGTAAATGCACAAAATTTTTTAAACGACTACAATATGCAATCATGCCCCACTGTTACCTTCAGAGAACTTTGCAATCAACTTGTCAACATGGATAATGATATCATCTATCCGGGGCCGTACAGCAGCCTGGGGCTGAAGCATCCATGACACAAACTGACGAAGAGCTTCTGGATATGAAGGCTTAGGTCCAGCTGGCCATTTGACCTGTGCATTCACAACAGCCAATTGCAGGCTTCCACCAGACTCTCCAAGTGCATATTCAAATGGAGATACCCCATACCTGAAAAATTCAGCCAGGTGATATAATAAACAATTAAGCATGTGCACTAAAGCTGCCAAGATATATTTCCTATACCCCAAAAAACAAAATTAAAGATGACAATCATGAGATAGTAACCTATGCAGAGTGATCCAATAGCTTGCGCATGGATGTGTTTTTCTTTTGAATTCACTGTTGGTTGAGTAGCATTACTCAAAACAGTAATGTTATTTAATGTGTTTTCTAAATTTATTTTACAGAAACATGCCACAATTTTGAACCGGTGACTCTGGCTCATAAGTAGGACTTGCCATTAAACCTAATGGTCAGTTGGTCACTAGCCCCTCTTTGGAGCTCAGAGCACTAAACATCTCACCTGCTATGACAGAAAATTTGATCAGGGCCAAAAACAAATATATATATTCTCCAGCTTCCCCTTCTTTTTCTTTCATAGGTTACAGTAAATGAACAAAGAAATATAGAATTTTCATACGTTGTTTCATCAACATCACCAACACACACACAAGTCAACAACATATAGCAATTCCAACAAAAAGGAGATTGGTTGGGGATGGTCATAAAGCAACTTCGATAATTAAACAACTTAAAATATACAACCTTCTTCATGCTCTTTAAAAAACTCTAATTCATCTGTTAATTTGTAGGATCTATATACACATCAAGGGTTCAGAATCAAATACATCGTACATACGATACTAATGTTTTTGAGGAAACAAATAAAACTAAAAGAAAAAACTACCAAAAAAATGACTGAAATATGGTTATTATGTTGTAAGAAGGCATGATTATTAAAAGTTCTAAATATAAAAATTAACATAATCACATAAAAAAGAAGGATCAATCCTCACATTATCGCATATAATGTGCATCCTAGTGACCAAATGTCAGTCCTCTCATCTATATCAGCATGGCTAGGGCAATCCCACAGTTCAGGAGCTCGGAAAGGAGCAGAGCAGTGTTCAGAAGCCCATTCCTACATAGAAAGACAAGTAGCAATCAGCAGGTTAGAAAATCCAAGCCAGATGACTGGAATGAAACTTTGCTCTCTCATATTAGACTATTAGTATAACTTATTCAAAAAAGAAAAACTATTTAAAGAATTAGTAGTGCCAAAATGAGAACCTAAACTAAGCAATTGACTGTTTTTAAATGAAACAGAGAACCGCTTAATGTACTTCAACAAATTAAAAATATCCTTCTTTTTCATCTGCACCAACACAATTTCACAAACTACAAATGCGGCAAAAGCCTCATAAACATTTTAAAACGTGATATACTTATAAGCACCACATATTCTGTGTTGCGTTAAAATTACCAGTACTGCAAGAAATGGGAGAGCTAAGACATTAAAACAGTACACAAATTTTATTTATAGACAACACTTCATAAGAAAGGAGAATAAAGAAGCACCTGCAACTGGAGTGCCTCAGATCGGGAGCTAATTTGCCTCCTCGAAGGACGAGCACTGCCAAAATCCATAAGAATGGCAAGAGGCGGTTGTCCTTTTCTATGTGTTAGGAGAACATTACCAGGTTTGACATCGTTATGTGCATATGGAGGATCTAAACTATGCATATGTTTCAGTCCTGCACAAAGCTGTTGAGTTGATTTTTCAGGGTTAAAAGAGTTTCGGAATAAAAAAATTTCCGTCAGTTTAAAGTAATAGTAAACCCTAAAACGTCAAAAAGTACATTGAAAATTAAAAGCAAAATAAAAAAAAAAATGCTGCTCAGATAGATTCTAAAGAAGCAGACCAGAGAAATCCATATTTCTTCTTCTACTATATGATTCTTAAGAGAACAAATAACCTATGTAGCAAGAATAGCTAGGTGAAATGGTGAATATAAAAAAATGACAACCAAGAAAGGCTATAATATATGTTAAACAAGATATCACATGCCGGAAATCTTGAGTTGCAACATAGATACACTCGTGAAAAAAGTTATAATAACCAAAAAGCACATAGAACAAAGGGTTCATTTTACCTGCCGAAATATTTGAAGAACATCTGAGGTAGAATAGAATTCCTTTTTGGCTTTCATTGTTTTGGCATTGTCTAGCAATGTTCCATCCAAATGAACTGGAAATAACAAGTATGCTTCATGGTTCCAAGACGTTTCTTGGGTAGGCTGCTAAAAAAAAGGACATGTTCTACATAAATATAAAAGCACGAGAATCGAGACAAGGAAAGGAACAAATTCCCAACCATGTTTGCAGAACCTAGATTTAGTACAGCAACATTAGAAAGAAGTCTGGGAAAAACAGCACCATTAGTAGTGATATTATATTTTCGGAAGAAATTATACCAGCAGCACAAGACTTATTTGTACAGAATTAATCAAATTACAAATTGTTATATAATAGACTGGAATCAACTTGGCCAGGATATGCAAATCTCACCCAGTACGTACCATTGAAAAGCCTTAATGCTGGCTCATTATAATCTCTTCAAAATCACATATCTCAATAGATTTTCATTTAGCCTTACCAAGAAAAATCACACGAGATCATGGTCCACATCCAAGACAGACAAGTAGAACTGAGAAAGAAAAACCATTTTGACTGGATTATATGACTGTTCAGTCCAGTCTAGACAAAATGGCTTTAACATGTCTTTTCATTCAAAGTAGATATAGGAAATGAATATCTATGTCTTTGAGGTGTAATGGCAATTATAATAATTAATATGGCCTTATCTTCTATTACTTAGAAATTTAAATGTTCTGATAAAGTTCTTGAATCAAAATAAATAATAGATGTTATAAACATCATATTAGATTGTAAAATATTGATCACTTCAACACTACATATTTTGGCAGTGGGTGAGGTAGGGCTAAGAATGCAGGCAGTTCAATTAACAAACTAAATTGCTCAGCTTGTAAAATGTTCATTGGGATTGATAATGCAGGAGCAGGTTCTACACATGAGTTTTCATTTTCATCTCAGAAAATTTTTACAATGAAGATGACAAGCAAATTGCATGAGAATGATGAACACTTTAAATCATTTAATTTACAGCCCAAGTGCTCCTCGAAGATATCGCCTTCACTCAAGTGATGTCGTTTTCTATTGCTGTAGTACATAGATTTTGGAAGTACAAACTGCTAAATTCAAAACCTTGATAACATGTTTTCAAAATTAGATCCAAGCATAACATTTTTCGGGTAAGTCTGTACAGAGACCTGAATCCAGGGATACAACAAAGCAAATTATATAGAGAAAGAAATTTTTAAGCAAAATTACTAAGTGAAATACTCAGATTTTGGGTTGTGTCTGACCTGAATGAACCAACAATACTCTTATATTAATGATTTCACGTGTTCTGAAAAAAACTGCTGAACTGTGATTTAATAAGGAGATAAATAAGTGTTGAATGCAATAACTACTTACTTTAACAGAAATGATTGCATGATCAAGAAGTGGAAGCAGATTCGGGTGATTGAACAGTGATGAAACACGGATCTCCTCCCTGACCAACTCAAGTTGTTCATTGTTCTGAATGAGAACCTTTTTCATAGCATAAGTTCCGTCATCTGCAGAGAAATGATAGTAAATTTGATGGATTATTTTGATCCAACGAATCATAAGGTCCCACCAATTTTTGAAAAATAAATAAATTAAAATTAAACAGTTAACTGGAAGTTTTTAGTTATTACAATGACAAGGCACTTTCTTCACTACTGATAATCAAAATTAAACTCAGACATGATAATAAGATAGAACCTCCTATTCTCAATTGTTGAAAGGAGAAAAAAAAAATTACACGCCTTATCATCAAACTTAATAAAAAGGACAAACAAAATCACTTTCACAGTTGCCGCAACAACAGAATTGTATATAATAAATATCTCAACGAAGAAGCCACAGACTTCATTGGCTTGAAGCGGTAGCATTTGATAAATCAGTAATTAACTTCTAACAGATCGGAAATCGAAATCTCTAATCGAAGAAGCATTTTAATTTCACCAAGGAAATGCCATCGGAGATCAAGTAAAATTAAACGTTTAAATGCAAAGATTTGCATGGATCACATAGATCAGGCTAATTTCAGAAAAAAGAAAAAAAAGTGAGAGCAATAGAACTTTCAGATCTGAATGCAGATGCGAAAGAGATTTAAGGAATGAATCGAACCGGAGAGATGAGAGGAGTGTTTGAGCTTGTTGGCGAGGCCACCGGCAGCAGAGTCGGCAAGCACCTCCTTGACGAGGTAGACGTAGGCGAAACCACCTTCTCCGAGCTGCCTCATGACGCGGAACCGATTCTCGTTGATCCACACATCCGCTCCTCCGTTAACGGAATCGTACAATGCATTAAGACCAGAAAATGAGCACCCCATTCTCTTCTTCTTCTTCTTCTTCTTCTCCCCTTTGTCTGTTTCGAATTATAAATAGAACTGAAATCAGGTGTCCAAAATATGGTTTTCGAAGACCTGATTTAACGTCAATTGAGTTATAATAACGAAATTTATGAATTGTCTGTGTTAACACTCAACCCTCCCTTCTCTAATTTATTCGGCTTTCCCATTTTCTTACTTAGCTCCTTTCTTAACGAAACACCTGTTTATTCTTATTTTGGTGCTTAAATTAAAAATTCATCGAATTTTGTGTATTTTATTTTAATGGCTTTGGCCCAACTTTATGTTTGACCCAATGTTACTAGTTAAGTCAAGATCAAGATCCAAAATCGTAAATGAAGCCACAGTGGGAGCATACCGAACGACCAGTATATTACCATGACTTCAAAATTTATGAATAACTTATATATTTTTATAAAGATAAATCACTCTTGAAATAACAAGAAAGAGAGTCTACGAAAAAGAAAAAAACGTTAGGTTGCATGTCAAATTGAAAATAATAGTAAAAATAGACAGCACATCATGATTCTACATAGATCTGCACCTGATTATCCAATTGTGGACAACTAGAGGTAAGTTGAGTCCCAAAATTTGTCGACTGTTCAGCATGATATCAGTTCGCTTTGGTTTATATATCCAAAATCAAGGTATTATTCCTGTTCGTGAATTTTATATATTTTTTAAAATTAAAAATTCATAATTAAAATTTTTTATTTAATGAATAAACATTTAGTGTATGTTTGAATTAATTTTCTTATTTCAAGAAAAAATTCTATTCTATTTTATATATTTATTGAAAAGTTTTGCTTTAACAATATGCATCGACTTTCAAAAAAAATTCTTATTCTTCATTTTGTAAAAAAGGACAACAATACCTGTTCAGTTGGGCTTTTTATATTGGGTTTTATTAATGTTATGTTACATAATTTAAATGTTGTTTCCAACTCTCACATCAAAAGGGAGAGAAAAAGTGGAATGATGAAAGAGAAAGAAAAATATATGGACCCCACCTCTTTAATGTGGGTAGGAAAGTGAAGTTATATTATGTTACATGATAAACATAAAACCCTTTTACATTACTAGCTAATGGTACTTACCCTAAGAAATTAAACATGAATACCGCTTAGATTGGATACATTTTTCTCCTACTTAGTACCAAAATAAAATTTGTTCTACTTAAAAATTTCCAATTCAATTGTCAAGAGAATATACCACGATTTCACGATTTGAAAATGCCAATTAGGTTTTATTTCAATGGTTTTTCATATCTTTGCATACATTTTTATGCAACTATTGGGTTTAGAAATGAGCATCCATGCTCAGCAAACCAAGCAATTTAACTAATCATCTGGATAACATTAAAACACCAATGCAACATATATCAATGATACAATGAATGTTGGGAGAGTGCTGCTCAAATGGCTGGTTGTTGCTGAGTAATGCAGTGTATATTTCCACCCGCCAAAACAATCTCCCTGGAACCTTCAATTCCCACAACCTAGGAATCAGCAAACATTTTAAAATGTCATTAAGTTACCAAAACAATTCACAAAAATGAGAACCAAATTACACAGCTCATAAAAGACTTTGGAAATACTAGAGCAGAAGATACAAATTAGTAATATTTTGTTACTAGTATCTCTGCGACTCTGCTAAATGATGGGTATACATTTGCCAGTTTTCATGAAAAACTCCATCCGATTTCTGATGCATTAACAATTCATGATGATAGGCTGAGTGAGAAAGAGTTTGTTTTATAAAGAATAAATGCAAAAAGCTATCCATCTTTAATGAAAGCATTAGTCCTAAGCTTTTTCTAGAACAAATAGTGATGGTTGGAGCTACAAATATTCAACCACATACCCTATCACTTGGAAAGTTTATAGATCTCCAGTCCCTCACAACATATTGTTCCCATTTCATCAAATTTTGTCTGTTGTCTGATTCACAGATGCTGTTGTTTCATTCTTCTGAGTTATCAACCACCATTGTTTTCATTAATTAGATATTTTTCAAAATGTTTAGGATGAAATATACCCTAAATTCATATAATGCATTTAGAAATATTCCTTGATCTACACGAACTGCAGCAATTATTGCAACCATACACATCTTTGAAAGATTACCATATTGCTGAAAGATTCTTCAACCGATACTTACTTCATGATGAGGGAAGGCCTTAGATAGGACTCGAACAGCTTCATCATCCCACTTTTTATCTCCAAATTGTGGTGCTATGATAGCTCCATTTGCAATGTAAAAGTTTACATAGGAAGCAGCAAGCCTAGTACCTTGAAGTCTTGGCTTGGCCTCATCATACTGACAAATGTAAAATTACAACAGAACAAGCATTCAATGGAAGTGTAATAAACAGCACCAGTTCAATCTTAACTATATCAGGTATCAAAATTGCTTTAAGCATAGCATATCAGTTTTGATATAATGAGTTGTAGCATCGCCATTATTAGAATATCACAATTTAAAGCCTATGAATAATTACAAACTATTGTTACTTAAAATGATTGGCAACATTTGTCTTGTTTATGCAACCTCATTTTGCTTTTCAAAACTCAAAAGCACAAATTGACACAAAATCTTCATCCAAAAGTATGTCTTGGTTAGCTGCAGGTTGCTAACTGCATTCCAAAGATTGCAGTGCCCATCATCCCAAATTACCAAAATTACATAGGTTAAAGATCCACTTGGAACCTAATTCCATTTTCTGATTCCTTTGGTGTTAGAATTTAGATTAGGGGAGGGCAAATCACCGAGAGGATGCAGTGGATCTGAGTAGTACAAACAGCAGATCACTTTCTAGTAATATGCTCTTCCTGATAATTACATCCTATTGAAAATAAAACTGGAACCAATCATTTCTTGGCTGCAAATGAAATTCATGTTGACCTAATATATTGAATTATGGTAGACAGGTAATCAATCAAAAGGCTGCCCCTAGGAATCTGACCTTCCAACATAAGAAGAGACAAATTCCATTAAATAAAGACTACACCCAATACTTGACAGATACAAGCCAACCAAAACAGATGTTCATATGAATCCTTCATCCTTCCAAGTGTGTAAGTGGATACCAACAAAACCATAGGTCTACTTATATATTTTCCTGTGGTATCCAATCCAATGAAAAATGTTTCACAGCATCTTTGCAACCGACATTTAAACTTCGTACAAATTATATAAGGCCAGCGTTTTAAGAAATAGCAAATCACATTGCCACAGAGAAAACATCTATAACTGATGACCATGCAGCAACAAACTATGCATTGCATCATTTAAAGATACACTACACTGATAATTGGGTCCATATTTTGAAAATTATTTCTATAATCTTTTAAATGAAATGAAATAATAATGATAGCATATCTTCTCTTTAATTACTATTATTTTCAGTTATCAAGAAAGAAATTAAATGGGAAAGGAAAGAACTGCAAAGTTGGAAGTTTACCTGAAAAACACCACCAGCCTCTTTCTCTGTCATATAGAGTGGACCGGGAATATGGATTTTAATGATTTCAAAATTTCTACCTTTCGCATCAGTTACACTTGAAAGGAAAGAATATGCTTCCACAGATCTTTCATACTGAGGATCAGTTTCATCATCAGTCCAAGACAGAAGGACCACACCAGGTCTCACAAAACAGCAGATGTTATCAATATGACCATTTGTATCATCATCTCCTGTATAAAACCAGCATACTTCTTAATTAGAATTCAGGGAATAGATAAAATCTGAATACCACTTTGAATATAAAACAGGTATTTACAATATTTCCAGATCATCTCTACAGGATTGTCTAATTTCCTAGCTAGGAAATTTCTTTAAATGTTCGCAGATTGGCAAAGTCATTTTCAACAGTGCAGACTGGTCTGTGCTCTTAAGTTCAAGTGTGAAAAAAGTAGTATTGTAATGAAGCTAGTAACATCAGCATAAGGATCCTCAGAGACAAAGTAGTAAGAATATCACAACAAAACAAAACCATTACTAGATTCTTATTTCTTTGAGTAGAAAATTAGCTAAAAACATTAAGGCCAAAATCCTTGTTATTGGTGCCCAGGTAAGACCACCCAATTTTTGTATTAGCTTTAATCCGAAGAAAGACGGACAACAATGTCTCAATTTTATCTTATTTTGAGTTTCATTCTAAAATGCAGAAAAATACTTAGGTGATAATCAATATACACTAATTCATTATTTGTTAAGGTCAGGAGCCTTGTATTTACATCATAAGAGCATGGTCAAAAGCACAGAAGTTGATTTCCTGACAGAAAGTGCATTCAACCCGAGAACAGTCAGATTTCATTCTATGAAATGTTGTACAATTTGCTATTCAGCTATCGTGGGTTCTAAGCTGCATCTTACATTGGTCCATTGCTCCACTGGTTTTATGCTGAATCAAGGTCTTTTCCAATAAATAGTATTGTTCTTATACAAAAACACATTTATATTGAACCTTGTACTATACCTCATGCATGATAAATACATGTTTGGATTAGGGAAAATAATTGTTTTTTTTTAGAGAGATTTGTTGTTGTGGGGGGGGGGGGGGGGGGGGGGGGGGGGGGATCTTTTCCCATAAATGGTCCATATAAAATCTTTAACTACCCCAAAATAAATATCCTAAGCAAAATACTATCAATTCATTGGAAGATTCTCAGTCTAAAAGATCCAGTATCAAGTTTATATACCATATAATCCCCGAGGCAACCATATAACCTTCCTGACTCCAAGATATGCCTTAAGTTGATCCTCTATTTGGTTCTTACTCAAGTGAGGATTCCTGTTCTTGTTCAAGAGACACTCTTCAGTGGTAAGACAAGTACCTGAAGGAAGAAAAAATTGACGAAGTAAACAGCAAAACTTGTAAATTTCTTACGCAATGCAGTAAGGAGATCCAAGTACAGAGCAGTAAATCTAAGAATATTTGATCTGATATCAGGACAGATTGAAATGAAAGCAATGAAGTAAACTAAGCCACATTCATTAATATAACTTTTGTGGGGGGGGGGGGGGGGGGGGGGGGGGTACTATTCTGCCTAGCTACCACTAATCCTAGTTTATGAATAAATCAGCAATAAAACTACATTTATTTAGAGATGTTTAAGAGCAAGATAGCTAGCATGCAGTAAGCAGACATGTTCTAATTTACATCGAAAGCTTGCTAAGATATTTCCCAAAACTAGAAAAAAGCACCTTCAACAAATCACTGCATAACTCTTACCTTCTCCATCCACATGGATGCTTCCACCTTCAAGCACCATTGAATGTGAAAATCTAGGAACCTTTTCAATTTCCAAAATCTAGCAAACATGTGATGATAACAAAATCAAGTAAGCAATTCGCACAGCCAAAAATAAATAAATAAGCGAAACATTCAACTTCCCTAACCTTCTTAGCGACAAACATGTCAAGACTCCAATCACTGTAACATCCATCTTCTAAACCTGAACATTTTACAAAATTCCATTAGTTGAAGAACCAATAATCAATCAATCACATAAGTTTCCATTAATGATTCCTCAAATTACCCATCCTTTAACAATCCTAACAAAAGTTTGAGTGCTTAGTTACCTCCCCAACTATTAAAGTTCCAGTCAATTCCCGCAATCTTGTACTCTGCCTTACCAGATGTTGAAGGGCTTCTTCTCACAACAAACTATAGAACAAAACAAACCATAAAAATAGAGAAAATTTTGGTAAACAATAAAAACCACTAATCTGCATGTTTCGATAACCAAACTCACAGTAGGTCCAGTGTCACGAAACCAAGAATCGTTCATGCTGATCTCAACGACCCTGATATGTTCAGGTAGTTGACTCCGTGCATTCTCCCACTAAGATTGCAAGATATAGATAATTCAAATATCAGAAACAAACAGCATCCATTTCACAGAATGTAATAATAATAATTAATATCTACCTGGGCAGAACTACAACAAACGGTTACTGGTTCAAATCTTGAGATAGCAGATGCTACCCTGGCAAATACACTTTGGGCATGAACGGCACCGTCTCTCCAATTATCTGTGCGTTCCTGTCACGCAACATCACTAACTAGTTTCACAAAAGAGATGAATAAAAAAATCATTGATAAAAAGCAGAGAGTGCGTGTGTGTGTGTGTGTGCATGTAGTTTATTCATACTCACAGGCCAACCCATCCAACACTGTTTGTGGGATTCCCACTCTGCAGGCATGTGAAATCCAAGATCAGTTGGTGTGCCTTGAAGATACATCACTATATTCTCTCGCTTCACTTTTCTCTCTTTGATCTGTTCTGTTTTCAGAACAACAAAATGCTTAGGCACAGGCCTGCACAGTAATATATAGCACAGTTTAATGAAAAAAATTAATAATAGTAATTGAAAAATGCATATGCATGACTTTTCAACACTGTTCATTATTCTCAGCCTCCAAGGAATGAAAAACCTACAATTGAAAGTAGGTTACTAACACCCAACTCTCAACTGCCGAAGGGAAAGTAAGATCACAATGGAACTCACGTCAAAATGGAAATGGATCCTCTAATTTAACATAATTTAACATGGTCACAGAGATGATAATTTAACCATTTTAATAATTAAATCAAAGGTGACGATTGTGAAATAATTCAGAATCGTGATTTTTGGGAGGTAGGAACCGCTTGCACCATCAAAGATGATAATCTCTCACCGCCAAATTTTAATTTCCATCAATTTAGCTATAATAATTTATTGAAAATTAATAAATTGTGTAACCTAATAAATTATAATTATTAAATTATGGTAATCAACTATTAAAATTTTTAAGTGGTAAGTATATATATATATTTTTGATAAAAAATACTGATTTTACCCCCTATTTTTTTAATAATTGTAAAAATGTTGCCCTTATTTTATTTTAATTTTTATGAGAAAAATATGCTCGTCGTTCAAAGATTATGAACCGCCTACTATAAAAAAAAATTATGAACCCGTTCGATTGCTTTTTTTTTAAAGAAATTAGTATTTTAATTAAAATTATATTTTAATTTTTTTAAATAATTAAATAATTTATTGAAAAAAATAATATTAATACTTTATCCTCAAATAAAAATGTTCCTTTAAAAAATACATATCATAAAAGGGTAGGATATTGTAACAAACAAGTATTGTTACAACCAATGTTACAACCATATATATATATATATATATATATATATATATATATATATATATATAGCTAGGGTTTCCGATCTGCCCATAAATGCCCATCATCACCGCCGCCAATCCAATTGAAACAACACAAAAGAATCATATTTTTTCAAATTAATTTAATAACTGAATCATTTTATTTCAACCGATTCAAGAACCAGATCATTTCTTCAATTCAATTAGGGCTAAAAACTAAACCATAATTATTCATGGGAATGTGAAAAAAATCAAATCAAAAATATCGAATAAAAAATACTAACTAAAAGAATTTGATAAAAAAGAGACAAAAATACGCAAGTACACCCTTGGATTCGTAGCCTTGGTAAAACACCAATTTCTATAAGAGAGGAGAAAGACAATTTTAGAGAGGTATAAGGGATAAACGGCGGCGGCAGCGGTGGTAGAGTGCAGCAGCGGCGGCGGCGGCGAGACGGAGGATATGGGCAGCGGCGCCGTCACGTGTCTGGCTATGGGCGATGGTAGAGCGTATATTAAATAATTTATATACAAAAAAAATAATAATTAATATTTTATCCTCAAATAAAAATGTTCCTTTAAAAAATATATCATAAAAATAGTCAATAACATACTTTACATATATTTAAATATCTTTTCCGAAGCATATAAAGACAAATAGTACTTTTAACTAAAGTGATAAAAACGTCGTCCCCTCTTGATTTTTATTTGAAAGAACATTTATGATTTGAAAAAATTAGTGTATAGTAATATTTTATTAATAATTATAAAAATATCTTTTTTTCAATTATTTTTGTCAAAAAGTCAAAAAAAAATTGTAAAATCATAATTTATATAAAAAAAATCACAATTTTTCACAAATTCGAGAATTCAAAACAAAATAAAATATTATTTTTATAATTATTAATAAAAATAAGTCCTCAAAAGCAAGAAAAACACTTCTCACAAGGCACATGCAACACGAATCTTTTTAATTTTACGGGCCATATGACAACAACTTGTGGACAGCATAAAGGAATCCAATTGTGAGGTCCCGCCGCATTCGGCCTCCCCAGATTCTTCATAAAGTTTGGAATTTGGATGGTGTGGCCGGGTTTTAGTCCAAGAGAATCCTAAAAAGATTCTATAGGAAAGTTCTTGGTAAACTAATCCACAAAAAGTATAAATAAAGGAATCTATTTATCGAGTAAGGATATTTTTACTATCAAAATATTCTACTATCAATTCTCTACTTATTTAATCATAATTGGATCCACATTTTCTCTCTTTTCAAAAATTTCTTAACATTTTCTCTCTTTGATTCAATGGTGATTAAAAAGGTAGTAAGTTAGTAGTAGAAAATTTTGGTAATAAGAATATCCTTTCTCCTATTTATTTTAGGGAAAAGTGTATATATTTTTAAATTACACAACTTACATCATTTCACTCTCACAAAGAGGTGGACCTCACACCTTTATTTTTTTTGTCAATTCTCTTTTCTCCTTTATCTATCTGTTTCTCTCTCTTAAAATGACACAACTTTACCTCCTTTAAAATTATACACACTTTTCCCTTTATTTTATATTGTATGAGATAATTATCTCATGTAACAGAGATGATATAGTGGAGTTTATTATTTTTTTTTAAAAAAAAATAGTGGATTCCATTACTTTGTCCCTGTTGTATGAGATAATTATCTCGTTGCATAATTATCTCATGCAACGAGATAATTATTTCCCATAAATAAATAAAACAATATGTTTACTTTTTTTTCTTAAAAAAAAGGAAAATACTTTCTTCTCTTCCAAAAATATAAAATTGTATGAATAAAAGTGAAAAAGAGCTAGTCTAAGGGGGCATTTGGTTGAGGAGAAATTTTTTGAAAACTAGGAAAATATAATTACTAGGGAAATGGTTGGAAAGTGAGTTTAGTAGGAAAATGTAAAACAAGTTGTTTGGTTGGAAAAAAATTATTAGAAAAATTAGGTAAAATTTATAAATTGTATGTTTGGTTTGAGATAAAATATTGATAGGAAAATGAGTTGCAATTATCAAGATAACCCTTTTTTTTAAAAAAAAAAAGTTGAATCACATATGGTACCCTTTACCTTTACCTAGATGAGTGATAACCGACGGTATGTTAGTCACCAAATTATAAAGTTTGGTGCCATTTAGCTAGGGAATGCGAAATACAACATCAGAATTGGGAATATCTGGATGTCTATATTGGGTACTTTGACATGCAAAACGGTTTGTTGGGGTAAATTTTAGGTAGGCAAATGTTGAATGTGGGACAACCAAACATGTCAAACTACATTCCCAATCTACCAATACCCATCTATCTTATCAGATATCCTCAACCAAACACAACCTAAGTAAAAATGAGTAATCTACGGTAGCTCATTGAATCTTCAACCCCCTCCCTCCCTCTATAAAATTTACTATTTGCTTGAATTGAATTTATGAATTGTGCAATGTGCTAACGAACAAAGTTAAGTTGAGTCAGATTTGACTCCAACTTAACTTCCCGGAAAATAAACCTCGTTTTATGAATTTAAATTGAACTCGTTTTAAAATTTACAATAAATTTGAGCTTAATCAATTAATCAATTTACAGACTTGTTTGTTTTAGATTTTTTGACAGAAATAATTATTTTCTACAACTTTCTAAAGAAGTTGTTAATTTAAAAATTGGATAAGGTATTATGCTATTTTTTCCATACCTGATTTGGAATTATTGCATGCGAGATAGAGGCTAAAAATTATAATAACCCGAATCAGGTAAAATGAGTAATTAAAAATTATTCCGTGATTATGATAGAGTAATTGGATTAAGAATCGAATTATGAGATTTTAGTCACTTTTTTGGGAGGAAATGCAAAAAGTGGATAGTGTCATATACATGAATAATGTCATATGTATGAATAGTAAAAGTTTTGGGGTAAAAATATAATTAAGCAAGTTATTTGAAACTTAAAAATAGTGTATGGAAAAGCTTTGTTATAAGGTTCATGAGTTAAAAATGCATGTTAGAAATGTTAAGTCATTGATTCGAATAATTAAATATGAAGGGCAAAATGGTAATTTAGCAGAAGCTACTCGGATTCAAAATTAATTATGTATGATACACTTCACTAAGGCCACTTAGTCTAATAATCATAGACTAATATTAATTGGATGATTAAATGAGTGAGTGACAGCGTTGTAATAAGGGAGTGGAGCCAGGGGCAAAATGGTTTGACCACGGAAGATGTTTTGTTAAAATATATAAAGGACTATGCATTATTCATTTCTTAAATTTTTATCTTCTCCATCGTGATTCTCCATCTCCCTAACCAGTTCTTCATTTTCACTAAAGCTTGAAAAACTCATATATGAAATAGCCACAAAAATGACTTGGTTCCTTCATGAAAGTTATTTAGCTTTTCACAATGAGCAAAGACTACCTGTTAGTTTCTATTTAGAGGCTTTGTGGAGGAAGAAAAGTCACTCTAAAGTTTGGGTGAAATTGGTGTTCTTGGTGTTGGAATGAGTAATTCAACTCCTTAAGAGTGTTTGGGTGAAATTGGGAGCCGGCCCAAAAATTTTGGTGGTGCCAAAAAATTTGACATATCAAATTATCAAAATATTTATCAGGAAAAAAATTTACTATGGATTCTAACATAGTTATCTAAATTATGTACTAAATAATGTCACATAATATTGAAAATTTAAATGGACAATTGTCATTGAATATATATCAAAGCAAACATAAAAATGCACTAATTTTTTCGGTAAATATTTTAAACATAAGTATTTCACTTTCCTCCTACAACATAATAAGTAATGAACCAAACATTATCGTAAGGATATGAAAACATACAAATATAATAAGTATATGTATAATAAGCATTGTCCTTCGTTTCCTCTTTCATTATCTCTATTCCTTAAATTTTCAATATCTCATGTTAGAGAATATGGCACTTGTTTGCAACAGCCATAAGCACAATGGAAAGTTCTCACATTTGGGAATTAGGTTTTTGACTATTCTTTGTGTGTGCAATAACCCAAAACACAATAGTTCAATGGACCTTCATATTCCATAATTATAGTCCAGTTATTCATTTGGTTTCATGATTGTTACTTTCAAGGGTTCAATGTTTGTCTTTTTAAAGGACACAAACTGTGTCCTTTTAGTTTTTAACATTATGTCTTACCGGTAAGACATAGTTATAACATGAAAAGTTATTTTTTCTCTCTCTCCACGTCAGCTGAAGTGACTGAGGAAATAAAAAAAAAAGCAATTTTTCATATTGTAACTGTTTTATCAGTAATATATAGTGTCAAAAACTAAAAGGATACAACCTTTGTCCTTTAAAAGGACAAATATTTTTCCCTACTTTTACATCGGTGTTTATTTGGTTTAGTTGGGCTCAAAATTTGAAATAGGTCAACTAATCATTTTTGTGATTAGAATAAAGCAGGGAAAAAAACTGATTAGAATAAAGCAGGGAAAGAAACAAATATACAGGATAAAAAAATAAAAAAGGTAAAACACAAAAACAACCATACTATACATGTTCCTTATTATTTGTTTACATTTAGATGGTTTGTTGTTACTTTGTATTATATTTAGTATTTGATTTTCTATTTAGGTAGTGCCAAATTATAATTTGTACCTTAGTTAATTATAATTAATTATATAATAAAAAAATAGGTGCCATGGCACTTGTTGGCTTGGAAGTGGCTACGCAGCTGCTCCTTAAAGTTAACAAAGTCTTTCTCCTAGCCTTATAAAGGGATTTAAGGTAAAGAAACTTTATTTATTTCAGGTTTTCATGAAGATTTGAAAATTCTGTTTTTGGTGAATAGTGAATTTCGAAAATTCTTTCTCAGTAAATAGGGGAAGAAACCAGAGATTATGGGTTCCGTCGATGAGAGTTTCATGACGATGAACAATGAATAGTGAATAGTGTCGTATAAGTGAACAAAGAACAATATTGTATATATGAGTGAACAATGAACAATATTGTATATATGAGTAGTGCCTGAATTATATTTTATTTAAAAACATGTAACATTGAATGCCATGAATGTTATGGTTGTTTGTGAATTATGATTGATAGTTATTAATCACGTATTTGATGTGGAATATGTGTGATTGAATTACATTTACACTTTGAAATAGGTGTTGTTCATTGGAGACTAATTGTATGGATATTTTGGACATGAAGACAACTATTGAGAAGGTTGCCTGTGTTTAAAGAAATCTCCTAGAAAATATTACCTCAAGAGGTAAGCTATTAGTTTTGGAGTTTTACTCAATTATTGTTGTTCCACTATGCTCCTACGAGGGTTATGGTTATTATTTGGATGATTGAGCGGGAAGTTAGATACTTAGTATAACTGCATTCATATAGATATGTATATGTGATGATTGATTGATCTGAATTATGAAGGTTCTTGGCCAATGAACACACATATGTGAGTACTTTCCTTGGGGACCTAAGCCTTTGGAAGTGTATAATCCTTGGGGACCTGAGCCCTTGGACTATCATGTATGGAACTTCCTTGGGGACCTAAGTCTTTGGAAGTGTACTATCCTTGGGGATCTAAGCCCTTGGACTAGTATTTATGGAAGAACTTTCCTTGAGGACCTAAGCTCTTTGAAATCTTATGTATGCTATGAGTTATATGATGTTTCTATATTATTTTATCTGCCCTTTCATGTAGGAAGTGAACTCATGGGTGTATAATTACTTTGAAAACCCTGAGTTTATTGAGATGTATTCTCATCCCGTTTGGGGACTATATTTCAAGAACTCCAGCTGAAGGAGGTAAGATCTCACAGGGTAAGAGGCCTATATAGAGCATGAGGCTCAGTCTCTGGAGGATGGATAGGTTTATATATATAATAATGTTTTGAGAAATTATAATGCATACTCATTATTCGTATAATATAAATGGCATGAATCTTCAGTGTAAGCTTGTGACATTCATGAAGCTAAGCTTGTATATATATATATATTTTGGTATAAAGCTTGTATATTTTGATATGGTTGAAAGAGTATCTTTTGTAATCCCTAGGGACTTGTATATGACATATATGTCATGGTACATTGTGAGATATAATCAATGAAATAGTTACTTCTTTGTTTTTCTCTTGCCATATTCCAATTTCCATTTGATAGAATTGTACAATCATTATCGACGAGTTACTTATGTATTATGGAGATACACAGAATTGCTCAAACTATAGAGGCATTAAGCTAATGAGCCATACTATGAAGTTGTGAGAGAGGGTTATTGAATATCGCTTGAGGAGAGATACCAAGGTTTCTGTAAATCAATTTGGATTTATGCCAGGAAGATGTACCATGGAAGCCATTTTCTTGATGCGATAACTTATGGAAAGATATCGAGAAAAGAAGAAGACTTGCATATGGTGTTCATAGACCTTGAGAAAACGTACGATAGGGTTCCAAGGAAAGTTTTATGGTGGGTTCTGGAGAAGAAAAAAGGTTCCATCAAAGTATGTAAAGGCAATCCAGGATATGTATGATGGGGCTACTACATGTGTAAAAGCTTGTAACGGAACATCAAGTTATTTTTCTATCACGGTTGGTGTACACCAAGGGTCGGCTCTAAGTCCTTATCTCTTTCCCTTAGTTCTGAATGAACTAACAAAAGATATTCAAGAGGAAGTGCCATGATGTATGCTTTTTGCAGACGATATTGTGCTTATTGATGAGAGTAAGGAGGGTGTTAATAGAAAACTTGAATTGTGGAGAAGCACATTGGAATCCAAAGGATTCACATTAAGTCGAAGCAAGACTGAGTATCTGAAGTGTAAGTTTTCTCTGGAACGAGATGGGGACCAAGAGCCCATGCATTTAAGTGGTCAAGAGGTACCCAAAAAAGATGCTTTTAAATACTTGGGCTCCATTTTACAAAAATGTGGAGAGATTGATGAGGATGTAAATTACAGAATCAGAGCAGGGTGGATGAAATGGCGCAGTGCATTTGGATTTTAGTGTGACCGCAAAATCCCCCTTAAGTTAAAAGGAAAATTCCATAAAACGGCAGTAAGACCGGTAATGCTATATGGAGCGGAATGCTGGCCAGCACATAGGCAACATGAACATAAGATGAGAGTAGCAGAGATGAGGATGTTAAGGTGGATGTGTGGTTACACAAGAATGGATAAGATAAGAATTGAAGATATTCGACGAAAGGTCGGAGTAGTACCGGTAGCCGAGAAGATGAGAGAACATAGATTGAGGTGGTTTGGGCACGTGATGAGAAGGCCCCTGGATGCTCCTGTAAAAATAGAAGTTTGCTACCAAGAGCTCAACACAAAATGAGGCAGAGGTCGGCCGAAACTTACTTGGGGGAAGGTAGTAAAACAAGATTTAATGGAGTGGGATATAGATTGGCGGACGGTATGTCTTAGAACGGAATGGAGAAAAACTATTAGTATGGTGGAGGGTTAAACCCGTTATTATTCCTATGTTCCAGATGGTCCCTTTTTAGTCATTTTCCCCTTCATTTCCCCCACTTCTTCTTGTCCTTTTCTTTTTTTACTTTTATTTATTTATATATACTTATATATATATATATTTTATTATTATTTTTATTTTTATTTTTTATTTTATTTTATTTTATTTTTTTCAACTGTTTTACATCTTTCACGTGGGTTCATCTACCACCGACCCCAATTAATTTGGGATAAAGATGATGTTGATGTTGATGTTGATGATCAATACATCATTTATATGATATATTTTAAGGTATTTTTCATTACGTTTCTGAATCTTATGATTCATTCACGATTTAAATTGCAAGTCAATGACCTTGCTTGTCACCATTCGTCAATCTTTCGTGACAAATATTATTTTCCTTAATTCAAAGAGTTGTGCTAACTTGCTTTTTACTTTTTGCACAGATATGACTTGCTCTGCCTTGAAGGGCTTGCTCAAGCCCTCCGAGTTTTCTGCGGGTTCCAGGAGATCCCCACTTATAAATTGGCTGACATTAGTAAGGATGCAATGCTCAAAATGCACGTGAAGCCGGAGGTAGTTATGCTATACATGCACCAATCTTATTTCAGTATGGACCTTTGCTAAGTGGAAAATGAGATGTTTCTTTTGTCTTCTTTCATTGTAGACATCTTTGATTCGTCCATATATTGTATGTGCCATATTAAGAGGTTTAACTTTTGATAAAGCAAGATACAACAGCTTTATTGATCTCCAAGACAAGCTTCACCAAAACATTTGTCGGTAATGTGGTTTGACTCTCTGCTTTATTCATTTTGAGCTGCATACTACTTTTTTCTCAATTACAACCAAAATACCCTGCAAGTTTGAATGCTGTTAAATGTGTCCTTTTTTCTCCTTACTGAATTTTTTATAACTTGCACAAGTATGTAGAATATAAAAAATATTCCCAGTATTCTGAGCTGATTTGGGTTTAGAATAGATATTGTAAATTATTTTCTTAATCTCTTGCTTTGCTAGCTTTCGTAAAAAAACAATGGATACCCTTCTTGCTTGTGGCTTTTGTTTTACGTTTGTTTCCACCTTATGCTGTTCTATTTCCAAATTATGTTACCTTTTTGTCCATCAGTTTATCTTTATGTTGTTGTTTTTGGTCACCTCATTTCACAGCACCCTTAATTTTCAGTTAATTTGTTTTCATTATTTTTTTTTCAGGCGAAGAACTCTTGTTGCCATTGGGACTCATGATCTAGATAAATTGGAGAGCCCTTTCACATATGAGGTTGATTTCTTTCAAAATGTGGAGTATGAAAATTAATTGCATTGTCGATAGACAACTTACAAATTTAAGATTTAGAAAGACATTTGGGCTGTGTTTAAGGTAGCTTGGTGCTCCTTAGTAAAAGGAGGTTGTGCCTGGGCACCTTGGTCATTTGTGGTAAATATCCACCTCTGGGAAAGGCTTTTTTGGGGAGGGGCCTTGTGCTTGAAATATTTATGAAGAGAATATTTCTAAAGAAAATGTTTTCTTTCTTTGTAATGCATTGGAACTATGATTGTTAGTTCAAATCATCTTAAATTATAAATGTAAGGGAGTAATCAAATGTTTTACTGAATTACTATTTGGATTGGAGTGATGGGAATTTTGTTCCCTTGTTTGGCCTACCTTGTTTAATGCAGCTGTCTGTTTGAAATTGATGATCTCACAATACTGCTTGATGTGGTTTACTGGTGCTTATGGCCCAAACCCTGTATCTGGATTTTTTTTTAAAACCAATTAACGAAGAGAGATCTCTATAGTTGATGATCATTTTATTGTGTTATTTAATTATCTGTAGTTCTCTATATCATATGTACCAGTGACTTTAATCATACGTTTTTTCAGGCCTTACCACCTTCAAGTATAATTTTTACGCCACTAAAGCAGGTACATTTTATTTCTGGCATTCAGTTTCTTGGTGAGCATATGTTTGAAGTAACATACTTCTACAGTCTCCTTTAGTGCAAAAGCACATGGCTTAAGTGAAATAATCTACAGCTAACATTATTAACTGGTCTATGAATTTTTAATGCAAAAAGCCAAACTAATCTTTGATTTTGTCCTTCTGGCATGGTAGGAAAGGAACTTCAGGGCTGATGAACTGATGGAGTTCTACAAAGTGAGTTTTTGTGTATTATTTCCTTGCTGTTAAATTTATCATAAACCTTGCTCAAGTAGGCTTATGAGTTATATTTCCCCAACTATGTGTTCATTTCATTCATGATCATCCTTTTTCCATTTGGACATGCTTCCTTTGAGATGTGTCTGAACACTTTTTTTATTTATGTTTTGCAGACAGATTTGAAACTGAAGAAATTCTTGCATATAATTGAAGATTCTCCTGTTTTTCCTGTTTTATATGACTGTAAGAGGTATTATATTATCACATTATCCTGATATTTAAATTTAGAAAATCTCTTAGCTCTCATTTGGCTTATTGTATGAATGAATGAAGTAGTCGAACACTTGCTGATGATAGTGGAGTATTCGATTACTTTTCGAGTTGTAAACAAATACTCATGCTATAAAAGGCCTAAATCCACTTCTAATGAGTTGTGATACCTTGATAAATGTTAATGGAACTTAGGAAGATTAGTTTAATTACTTCCAACATAATTGAAGGTCTAAAAGTGATAAATCATACTTTAGGCAAGGATCTAGCTAAATTATGATAAAAGTGTTATATTTAAATTAACAAAGCAATTAAATAGATCAAGAAGGAAATAATAATGATACATGGTAATACATAAGGAAAGGAAAAAGGAGTTCACATATTTACCTAGGTGTAATCGTAATTTTTATAATATAGTCTTCCACTTAATTATTTAATTATGATGCGCTTAATATCATAGGTGATGTTGACAAATGGTTCAGAATAAGGTGTTACAAAGGCTTAATTCCTAAAGGCCCAAAGGGCTCAGAAAACCCATAGTGACTTGACCACAAAGGCAACTCATCTTGCGTAGAAAGCGTGGGATCTCACTTACTTGACTAGCAAGCCAACATGACTTAACTTGAAAGGAATCATCATTGTTGAGATTAGCAGCTCAGGCAAGTTATCCACCACATGAAACCAATGAATAAAAGGCAGCTCCTGCTTGCCACCACATCTACTGAATAAACTTGCCCATCAAGGAATAAAATGAGAGAGGCCACCCCTCTCCACCAATGAAAGTGATCATCGTCCTATGAAAGGCGATATGAAACAAGATGCTAAATATTATAAATACAAAGACATTTAGCCCAAGCATGATATATCTCTTTGAATACTTGAACTTCCTTGAATATTGAACTGGCTTGAGTGTAGGAGTGCCTTGCAGGTACCCCCAGTCACTTCCAAACTTCCCAGATACGCAAGTTGTTGATCTACCATCTTTCCAAGCATCCCAGAATCTCGGCAAGTTATCTTACTATCTCTCTTTCTCTTCATCAACATCATTCAATCTCAAACGTGTGCCCAGCCCACTATTTGTTGGACCGATCATTGGCGCCTTCTGCGGGGATAATAAATTTTGACTCTCACTCCATACAAATAAAAAACATGGTTGATACCAAGAGCAAGATGTCAAAATCTCAAAATGCATTCAGAGGTAAAAAAAATGGAGACGAGGCATCTCGCCAGAGAATAGCCTCATCCATAGATCTAATTTCTCCTCAGCGAGATAATCGACTACCAACAAATCAACAAATACTGGATCTGCTCGGGCAACAAAATCAAAAGATTAAGGAACAACAAAAAGAATTACTAAAATTGAAAAAAATCACAAGCTGGACATGAAAAAAATTCCAATGCAGATGAAAAATTTGATTAAAATGAGCATTAACTAAAACATTCTAAAAAATTCCCTAGTCCATCGAAAAAAGATAAACAAAAGATAGAAGTTCACCAGCCTCATATGAACCATGATACTGACCATCATATGAATCACAATTCCCATCAGAATTCAAGACCAATTTACAAGGTAGCTCATCCTTTTACCTCGCAGATCATGGACCTACCACTTCCCAAAGATATCAAAATCATTACAAAAAAGTACAATGGAATGGGAGATCCTCAAGAACATATGGAACAATTTCAGACGAATATGATGGCTCAGGATATACATAATGCCATAGGTTGTCATCTCTTCCCAACCATGTTGAAGGAAGTTGCTCTAAGGTGGTATTCAACTTTGCCACCTAATTCCATCAACGATTGGGAGGATCTCGCTATCCAGTTTTTGGTGATATTTGCAACTAGTAAAGCTCAGCACAAATCCATGCATGCATTGAAAAATGTTAAGCAAGGTGCTATAGAAACCTTGCGAGATTTCTTGAACATATTTTTTGATGAAGCCTTATTGGTAAGAGATCTTGATCCATAAGTCTCTATATATCTTATCTATGATGGTCTATATGATAGACCATTTTCCACGTCTCTGGCAAAACAAAGGCCAAAGACCACTGAAGAATTATGCGCGAGGTTTGAGAAATTCATAAATCTTGAAGATTATCAACGATCTCGTTAAGGCCTAAGTGAAAAGCCTGCATTCAGTGAATTTAAGCGAGATTTCCAAATGAAGTTCAAGGAGAGAATTTTTTTTTTTTTTTGAAAATTTTACACCTTTGAACACATCTCGATCTCGCATAATGAAGGAAGTCTTTCAAGCTAGCTTTGTCAATGTCGCGAGGGTAGCTCCAATCAAAATGAGAGGCAGATTGGATGACACTAAATTTTGTGAATTTCATGAAGATGTAGGACATTCAATGAAATATTATTTTGACCTCAAAAATACTAATGAGGCTCTCATTAGAGAAGGGAAACTCAAAAAGTTTGTCACTAATTGCAAACAAGAAAATTTTCCAGAGAAGGTGAGATAGAAGCTCAAACCAAGATAGAAACCGTCCTTGCAGAAATTACCAAGATATGTGAAACTACAGGCAAACCAACTATGGTCGAGATGATAGGCATATGGAAAGATCCTCAAGCCAAAGAAGACAACATAGCGAACAACCTATGGCACGAGAGCACAACCAACCCCAATTATCCAATAATGTCGTAGGGGCGTTGAGGACTATTGTCGGAGGTGCTGCAGGTGGGGGAGAGACCTACTCCCAGAGAAAAAGGCATTTGAAAGCCATAATCATTGTCACTAACCGTCCAATGGGCCAATCTTGCAGAGGAAGGAAAATTCCAATAAGTTTCGATGAAGATGACTATAGCGACATAGTTCCTGAATATGATGATCCTCTGGTCATCTTTGCTTACATGACAAATTTACAGGTGGAAAGAATCTTCATTGATAATGGTAGTTCTAACGACATAATATTATGGGAAGCCTTTAAAGGAATGAACATCCTAGAGCAACAACTGACACCTAGCCAGACTGAATTGCTAAGATTCTTAGGAAAATGTGTGCAGGCTAAAGGAACCATTAAATTACAAATCACATTTGGAATCCTACCCAGAGCGAAAATTGTCAAGGTTCATTTTTATGTTATAAATTGCCCATATGCTTACAATGTTATTATAGGTAGATCAACCATTCTTAGCGTTGGGGCAATTATTTCTATGCCACACTTGCTTATTAAGTTTAAAGACCCTCAAGATAGGGTAGTAGCAATAAAAGGTGATTAGAAATTGGCTAGAAGTCGTTATAATGTTAGCCTCAAAAGTGGTGATGAACCAACCCCAAGATACCATCTCACAGTCACTGAAAAAGGGAAAACATCCATAAATATTACTAATTTGGATGTACAAGAAGAGTTGCGAGATGTACATCCCCAACTAGATGGGAAATTAGAAGAAATCAAAGTTGGTCCTCAATCTGAGAACACCACAAAAATTCGGCAACATATGCCCAGAGATGAAAAACAATGAATAACTGAAATCCTTTTGAAAAACAAGGATATCTTTGCGAGGACAAGTGCCACATGCCAAACATTGACCCAAACTTCTATTGCCACCATCTTTCCCTAGATCCAAAAGCCAAACCCGTGACTCACAAGAAATGGAAAATTGCTTATGAAAAGCAAAAAGTTATTGATGATGAAGTCAATTACTCCACCTAGCTATCTAATGTGGTCTTAGTGAAAAAAGTCAACGAAAAGTGAAAAAATGTGTACTTACTTCACATAACCGAACAAGCATTGTCCAAATTTATTTATTCACTTCCCATTATTGACAAATTAATTACCAATTCTTCAAGATATTAAATATTGTCTTTTATGAATACAAGTACAAGGGAAAACAATTTCTCCTTTCAAAATAACAAGCATTGTCCACAATTGTATTTATTCACTTTTAATTAATTGAAAAAAGACTTCATCATATGTGAAGCTGTATATTTTCTTTTAGTGAAATGAGAGGAATATAATCAAATAAACCCCAAGGCCATAACTTTTATAATAGAGAAAATAATTTATGGCCGTAACTTTTATAATAGACTCTCAAAAAAATATAATTTATTGCTACAATATAATGTTATTCGGCTTGAAAAATGGTGGTGCAAAATTTTTTTAGTGAACAAATTGATAATATGTTAGAAGTATACTAACGAAGACCAGCTATGACTCGCGTCTGCCGAACATTTTGGAGTTATCATACGATGGAGTCCCACGTGTCATATTAAACCGGTTTTTATGTGAAAAATAAAAATTCGAGAATCCAACAATAGCTACCTGCTTATGATAATTCCGCTGTACTCTGCTCTGGGTTCCTCAGCAAGTTGGAAAAGCGTCCACTGAAGACACCAGGTTCCGATCCTTTTTTAATTTTTTTTACTTTTCTAAAAGTTCGATTCCGCACTTCGCAGTGATTTTCCAATATTTTGTTTCTTTTTCCTGCTTATGATAATTTTGACGTTGTTCATAATTGTTCTATGAATTGTGTTCATTATTTTGCTTGATAGGTTCAAAATCTATTTATTTATTTCAATTTTATCTTCTTAATTAATGCACCGTTCAATTGCTGTCAATTCCAGTATTGATTTTTCAGCCTCTTTGTAAGCCACCCCCAAAAAGAAAATAAAATAAAAATTCCTTCAATTTTTATGTTTCAAAGAGACTCAAGAGTTTTGGACTAAGAAAAAGGTTCATGATCTTTTTTCATATGCATTCTCATGTCATATGTCGGTGGGAATATTCCCCCCCTTTTGTTAGTGACTGTAAAGAAAAGTTGTCAAAATGCCAGTGAAAGGATAGCAGCTGTAGATTTAGCTGCTACATATAACTCCCATCTATTCCGTTTCTGAAAAAATAGAAGAGTGTATTATAGTTGGTACCACTGCTTTTGATTTATCCCTTGAAGAACCAGTTTAGGTAACAAGACCATGCCTTATGGAGCAAATTAGATCTCCGTGGATTTTTTAATTGAATGAATGGTGTCATATGTGGATATGGATTTTCATTACTGCTATAAAACAATGGGATGGTGATAGTTGTTTCCCTTCAACTAGTTGTTTTGCTATAACGCAAGAGTACTTATTTGCTTCAACATATATTCTATAGCATGAAATTGTAGGTTTTAATTTTTTACATATATTTGAACCTTCGATCTTGATTGGCGATCAAGAAGTTGACTGGTAATTATGAGTAGGAATTGCTCATACCCATTTGAATGCAATGATATGGTCGACACATCTAGTAAAATTGTAAGCTGCAAAGGCAGAAATTAAAATATATTTTGTTTCTATATTATATGTTTTGAAATCTCAAATTGCCATCTCTTGATTCCATGTGCAATTTAAGAAGTTTTATGTCATTATATGTCCCAATTTTGTTCCCTTCTTCTGCTGTTGCATTTTCATTGCCCTTTTCCTTTTCTGCAGCATATGGAATGAACGTCTTTGGTATCCCTAATGGCACAAGCTACTGTTCCTGAAATTGAATCGCCTCGACGACGCTCTGGTCTATTGCGAGATCAGGTTCAACTAGTTAAAAGAAAGGACTGTGATCGCTATGAAATTGTTCCAATCCAGGATTCTTTGTCATTTGAGAAAGGATTCTTCATAGTTATTCGGGCATGCCAGTTGTTGGCTCAAAAGAATGATGGGCTTATATTAGTAGGAGTTGCAGGTCCCTCTGGAGCAGGGAAAACTGTTTTTACTGACAAGGTCGTCAATTTTATGCCAAGCTTAGCGGTCATAACAATGGACAATTACAATGATTCTAGTCGAATCATAGATGGCAACTTTGATGGTAAGTTTTCTCTTCATCTGTTTTACAAAGTATTCTTGATCTTATTTATTTCTTTTTTGGTTATGAGTGAGCATTGCAAGACTGACTGTTGCTTCTTGTTACCCATGAGTATATAGATTTGAACTTGCATAGGTCAAAGTTAATTCTCCATAGCTATAGTTGTGTCGTGTGTGTGTGTGTGTGTCTTTTTTTTCTTTCTCTATGACCAATGGTGGAACTTTAGTATGAACAAGCAACATTAATGAGAAATCATTAGACACATTATATATACAGCAAATTTTGAAATTGAATCTGATACGTCTAGTGTTGGGGGATACCTGCTATGTGGAAAGTATATTCCCGCAGGAATATTCCTAAATAGGGGCTTGGGTAGTTTCGAGCACAGTGAGATGTGGTTAGTTAGTTAGTCCTGAGTTGGGAAGTGTTGCCAGTATATAAGGCAGGGCTTGTGATTGGGTTAGACACTTTTGAGCATTGTTGTGAGACTGATATATTCTCAAAGTGAAGGGAGAGTCACGTGAAGAGCTTTGGTCTTGTGTTCTTGCAATCTTCCATCAATAACACTATTCTTTCCTTCATCTTCTTTCTTCTCTCATCCTTTCCAAAACCCATTACTGTAAATATCTTGTGATCAAATCCAGAGCCATAACAGAATCAAATGGTGGAGTGAGATAAGACAACCATTAAAAGCACCAACAAATCACCTTTTCCTATATATATATATATATATGAGGGGGAGGGGGTTTGCTTCTCCCTGATGGCCTTAAAACTCAAAAGATTCCCCCACTGTCCATGGCTATCTCTTTTATGCTGCCTGGCCAATAATCCTAAAATCATTTTACTACACTTAGGTGGAGCAACTTTCTAATCTTATTTATTGACAACTGTAGAAGCTCGCTATACATTATTTTTCTGAAGCAGCCAACATCTACCTTGGATCTATGTCATGATTTCCATGTCACATTTGCAATATTAAATATTACTCAATTACTGATTCTTTTGTATCCATAACACACACACACACACACACACACACACATATATATAAGGGGGCATATCAAGTGAGAGTCTGAGAGGAGTTAATCTTAACCATTCAATCTTACATGGATGGTTTTCTCTCAACTATCATGCTCTCACTTGATACACTCTATGCATATATATGTTGTGACTACTTCTGGGGAATATTTTGCTGATTGGAGGAACTAGCATGTTCAGATGCTTATCATCTATTGCTAACAATTTGGATGAGTTCCCCGTAGTATCTAATCTTATTTTACTCTTTTCATTTCTAAAAAAAACTTTTACTTGTTTATCCTCTTAGTCAATAATCAAGAAGTAGGAAGGGATGTAATACAACCAAGAGTTCTGATGTCATTGTTATTGAAACAGACCCTCGGTTGACGGATTATGATACCTTGCTCGAAAATATACAGGGCCTTAAAGCAGGGAAGCCTGTTCAGGTTCCAATATATGATTTCAAGTCCAGTTCTCGTGTAGGTTACAGGTTGGGTACCTTTCAACTTCCTCTTTTTAGAATATGCAAAAGTTTGTTTTGTAGCTGTGCCATCTAGGTTTATTATCATAAATAGGAAAACCTGAAAAAGAGAATTCAAAAGTTAGTAATATATAACTATGCTTTCAATTGATCAAGCTATTATTTGAAATGCTTTGTGGGGAAAGTCCTTGTAATTTTTGTTTATCTGGAACTTTTGGATTGTTTTTGGATTATCTGTGGATAAAAGATTATTCAACATTCGGTTATGATGAAATCAGTTTCATGTTTGGATATGTTAACTGTAAAGTGATTTTAAGATAGTATGTTTTGTTTGAATAGAAAATCGCTTTTACATGGGAAATTACTAAAAAGGGTATACAATGATTTGTTTAGTAACATATAACCTGTTCTTTAATGGGGGCAATGGGGCGAATTTGGTAAGAATGTTTAGAGGTACCAAATATCGAGAGATGATTATAAGAAAAATGCTCAAAACATAGTTTTTTTAAGTGATACTTCAGTATAAATGAAAAAAATCAGCAATTATAATCAGTTTTACTCGCTTATACCCAAATATGTTATAATTTACCCTAAATTGCTATTGTAAAAAAAGTTGTTAATGGTAAACACTACCAAACACACACCTAATAGTTCATAAACTATTACAGAAATATGATATAAAATCATTAATTTGGTCTTCACCTAACAACTTAAGCTTTTGGGTTGAATTGACGCTATACATGGTTTTAGAGCCTTTGTGGTCAAGTGGTCACAAATTTAATTCTCACCGCCTCCCATTCTTCTAATAAAAAATTAAATATTATGGAGTTTCTTAACACAGGTAGGTGGGCCTATGCATTGTACATCCTTCAAGCCCAATGGGCTCTTATGTGAGGGGTCGTGTAAGAGAAGTATGATATAAAACCATTAATATGGCCTTCACCTAACAATTTAAGTTTTTGGGTTGAATTGACACTTTATACAAACACATGCATAATATTGTGTTGTAATATATTATTGTTTGTTTATTGCTATCTGTCTCTCCCCTTCTTTCTATTATTAACTCCTTAGCATGGCAAAATGTGCACCTATGTGTGCATTTTCCCTCCAACATCTACAGACTCAGATATTGATAGACACAAAGCAGATACATGCACATGAATGTCTATTGTGTGGATAGAAGGGGTGCAGGACAGAATGTTTAAATTTGGATACGCATTAGCACTTATAAATCATCATATTATTCCAAACCAGGATTTTATTGCATTTATACTATTATTTTATTGGTTTCTTTTATACTCTTTTCATTACAGGACTGTTGAAGTCCCTAGCTCCCGCATTGTAATCATAGAAGGCATCTATGCCTTAAGTGAAAAGTTACGACCTTTGCTTGATCTTCGTGTTTCTGTCACCGGTGGAGTTCATTTTGACCTTGTCAAGCGTGTTTTGCGGGACATTCAACGTGTTGGTCAAGAGCCTGAAGAAATAATACATCAAATCTCTGAAACGGTTTTTCACTGATCCCATGTTAGATTTTTTGTCTGTAGGAGTTTTGAAAACATGCATCTGTAAGACCAAGAGACATCTATAATTCTTACCTATTGTTTTGTTTCCTTTTGTAGGTATATCCTATGTATAAAGCTTTTATTGAGCCAGATCTCCAAACAGCACATATAAAAATTATTAACAAGTTTAATCCATTCTCTGGATTCCAGAATCCCTCCTACATATTGAAGGTGACCCATGCTATGTTATCATAGTAAGGTTCTTCATATTTTCAAGTGTCTTCATGATGATACATTATGCTGAGTGTTTCTACTGTTTTAGTCAGCAAAATCTGTGACAGTAGATGAAATCAAGGCAGTTATAGCTGCAGAGCATACTGAAACCAAAGAAGAAACATATGACATATATCTTCTACCTCCCGGGGAAGACCCTGAAGCATGTCAATCATATTTGAGGATGAGAAACCGGGATGGAAAGTACAATCTCATGTTTGAGGTTAGGTGATGGAAATTTAACATTTTAGATTTTTATAGTTATATTTTTTAAGAGAATGTTTTTTAATGTAGAATAATCCAAGAGTACTTCTCTTGGCAGGGTACTCCCCTGATAAACCGAAAGTATTTCTCTAGGGTGAAGTGCTCCTCTGACTCAAAATCTAGATACTTTTTGACTAAACAAAACTAAATATCATATAATGATCAAAAGCGTCTCATAATAATCAAAATCGTCTCAACTGTTTGCATTGATTATCTATCTGTAGACCCAACATACTAAACATCCTAATAAGTTATTATCATTCTATGTTGGAATAAGATAATCCAAAATAGAATAAAATCCCTAAATAACAAATGACAATAAATAATTTCAATTTGAAAACCCTAATTGGGAAAATAAAATTCCCAAATTAAATAACAAAACAAATGCCTAATCTACACCGTTCCCCCCGAGTGAGAAGAACTCTCTTTTGGGGAGTCAAAAGACGAAGAAAGAGCCAATGGGGCAGAATCCAGAAAACAAAAATCATCCTCCAGGTTCAATGTAGAATCCAAAACAAAACAATCCTTCCATTTTGCAAAGTAGTTGAGAAAAGGAGGAGCAAGAGAGAGCTGATGTACATATCATTCAGCTCAACCTCGAGCACATCTGATTGCCGAGAAACAGTAGGAACTTGAGGAGATACGGGGCTTGTATAAAGGAGGTTGGGGGGCTCTGAAAGGTGTTAGATCCTCCATTTTGAAAATAGGACTAATATTCAAATCAAGTAAATATGCATCAAAGCCACTAGTATTGGTTAGTGGTGAAGGGTTTGGGTAGGTTGTATTAGGTTATGCGTTTAATTCCCACTTGTATCCAAAAAAGGTAAATACGCATCAGACTCAGATGTAGTGGAAATTTGAAAAGGCCCAAGAGCTCTAGCATGCAATTGTTTAAGTGTGTGGGGTGAAGATTAGGACTATTTCTTATCTTACCATAACATAGTCACTTACATTAAAACTTTGAGCCCTACAGTGCACTTCAGCGGCAAGTTTATAATTAAAGCAAAAACTCACTCCTAATTTCAGCATGCAAATCAGGAATATTAGCAGCAAAAAGTTCAACAGATTTTGAGGGTCTAATAGAATGGGTAAAGTATCAAGATGAACAGGTTGACACTTGACAAAGGGTTAAGCTATGGGCAATCTCATATGATCTCCAACGTATTTACTAGCGTCATCACATTCTCTGTCATATGGAATGTCCCTATTAAACTCATCAAGCATAATACCTGCAACTGTCACCTCTAGGTTATCTAACTCGTGGGAAGGCTCTATAATAGAAGGATCAAGGAAATCCAATTTAACCGCCAAGACAATGGCTAACACTATATCCGCCTCGAGATTTTATTTTTCAAGCTGCCTACGGGTCAAAAGGTGCAAACTCTCTTTTGTAGAACTTTTGTTGCTGATGCCGTGGTAGGTATCTTACCATGATTTGTGGGCCTAGAGGCAGACACACAATTAGAAGCATTGCTAATAGTGAGCTGAGGAATAGCTCCAGATTGGGAAGGAGAAGGGCGAGCAGAACGTGGAGTGGGGAAACGCCTTTGGTCAGGTACCCTATGAAATTGTTCTACCCCCCTTTCTTTATGAAAAGTCTCATGAAGGATAGAAGGGGATAGGAGTCGCACCTCTCTCTTGATATCGACTAGCAACCCATTAGATAATTGCCTACAATTCACCTTTGGTCCATGAGATGGTTCCTATGGTAGGTAAGGAAGTATTCATCTTGTAGTTTTTAGCTCACCACACCCCTACTATCTGTAGGCTCTAACCCTCTTTGACGTTGCTCTTGCTCAACAGTACCCCAATACTATCTAGTAGAGTTGGTAAGCTTAGTGGTGACTAACTTAACCTTATATGGGTCAGAACAAGAAAAAAGGGGAAAATAGTTCTCAATTTGATGAAGCCAATCAATGAACACTTAAGCATCTAAGCGACCATCAAAGGTTGAGATTTTTAATTTGACTTTCATGAGGATCATCATCATTATGCATATTACAATGATGGGAAATCACCTTGACAGTTAGTCACACTACTTTAGATTCGTCCAACATGACCCAAGGTTTCATTGTATTTAGTTTGTAAACCCTCTGAGATCTCTCCCTTCCTTTCCTAAGGCAGTCATTGTTTTTGTCCATTTGGTGCCTAATAAAGGGAAGGAGTTTTGCGACCTAGGCTTGGTTAGATATCTCATTGATATTGTCCATAATAACAAATTGCACAATAAAATGGGAAAATATTTGCTTAAATTAACCAAATCTGAGTGCAAGTTATCAACGTCAATTTGTAAGGAGCAAATGGTAATGTAATAATAAGCTAAGTGAAATATAAGGAAGAAACAAAATGCAGACCTTAAACCTAGCACAGAAAGTGATAATGATAAACTACTCTAAATGCAATGTAAACTTAAAAGATAATAATGTCATGTAAGCGACAAAGAAGAATGCAAATTAAAGCTAGAGCTAACAAGAAGAAAAGGAAATATGTTTCTTCTTCTTATTTTTTTTGGGGTGAGGAAAGTAAAGAGAAGCTAAAAGGGAAAGAAAAATGCAAGGTCTAACACAAATTACTCAACCCTCAGTAACACAAATATTAGGCAAGTTTCAAAATGGAGATAATGCCCCTGAAATGTAGTTTAGGAGGCCGAAATGTAGTATAGCCCAAAATCCTTGTTATTGGCATCTGATGGAACCTATTTTTATAAATCAGAAATTGCAGAAAATTAAATGGAGCCAAGCTCCTTACAAGATGAAATGCAGAAAATTAACACTAAAAGACCTCACTCACTCTATAGCTAAATACCTAGGCCAAGAGATCCCAAGAGATCCTTTCCAAAATCCCATTCCATATTCTGAATACATGAACACCTCACTACACACACTCACTCACCTTTTATCCTACTGACTAGAATATTCTAGAATAATTTCCCTAACAAACTATCTAACTAACTAATTTTGCATTGCTAAACTTGGGCCCACTAATCCTAGCCCATCAATACTCCCCATTCAAAATTCACCTTGTCCTCAAGGTGAGGAAAGTGATAGGGGATGTAATTGAACATCCACCAGGGTCCCATTGCTTGAAGAACATTGATACTGTTATTCTTGAAACAGAAAAAATGTCGGATCCCATTTCCCCCCTGCTTGCCTTATGCACATTTCTGACCAAGAGACAGGGTATATCTCCATTTTTCCCATGCTCTGTTGTTTTCTTTTTTTGTTGGCCCATTCCAAACAAAAATTTCAGGCCACAATCATCGTTTTTCAAGCCCAAAGAATTCTGGTCATATAGCCCCATGGTGAACTCCATTGGGTCTGACCCACTCCAACTAACTATGGCATTTGTTGAGTGGTGTGAACGACTTATAATTGCAGGTGAACCTTTTGAAGAGCTGTTGATGGTGGTGCGATGGTTCGCTGCTACTGGATCTGAGTTGGTTGGTTTCAGCAGCGTCGTGGCAGCAGCTTCCACCAAGAAATAATCTGATTCGGTCTTCGTCCCTCCCACTTCAATTGCTATTTGAGTAGCCAAGAAATTACGCGACGCTCTTGCCCCTGCCGTCCTGACATGTCGATGCGCTTGCTGGCACACAAGGGCCGGTGAATTTGGGCCATCGCACCTCAAACACCAGTTTCGGAGACGATTTCCATTCTCCTTTTCACGCGACAGCAGATGAAACCAGCCACGCCCTCCGTTGCCGCAATTGGGAATGCGTTCATTAGCAGTTGTGTTCTCAACCTGTTCGAAACGTTTTTTTCTCAAAGAGCCCACTTCGTTAGCGTGGACGGAAGTCTTTTGAGTTTGGTTATTTGGGCCATGCAAATCCAGCCCATTTTGCATCTCATTCAGTTGGGTGCTGAACCAACCTTCAATGTTTGTTGGGTTGTTAGGAAGAGTTGTCCCATTGTAATGTGGGCCCTTTACACTTGCAAGCCCATTAACAAATCGCCCAGAAACAGATCCCACCTTCGCACAAATCTCTTCGTCTTCATTCGTTTCTTTCTCTTCGTCTTCAGCCGCTGCGTCTTCTTCTTCCTCAGTTGCTTCTTCTTTTTCTTTAATCTCTGTTCTTCCTTCTTTGTTGCTGATCTCTTCATCTTCTTCTTCTTCGCGGAACTCGTCTTTGTTTCCTCCTTCTTCTTCCTCTTCCTCTGTTTTTTTGGATCTGTCCTCTCCATCATATTTGGCTTCTTTTTTTGAGTTTCGATCTGCTCTCTCTTCAACAGTAGTGACCCCTTCTTCTTTTTTTGCTTCTATTTTATTGTCTTCTTCTTCGTTTATTACCTTTTCTTCTTTTTCTGTTTCTTCTTCCTTTTTTCCTTCTTCTTTTTTGTCTGTTTTCTTTTCTTGATCTTCTTTTTCTTCTCCAATTCTTTTTTCTGTTTCGTTTCTTTTTTTTTCGACTTTTGTTTCTTTTATTTCGTTTGCTGTTTCTTTTTCATCTTTTTTTTCTGAATTTTTCGATACTTCAACTTCATCTATTATTAAGATCTCAGGTATATACCTTCCTATGAATGCTCTATCAAAGCTCTGCCAACTTACCTGAAAACTGAGCCCACTCCAAAGCTTGTACCAGCTGAGAGCACTACCTCTCAATCCCTTCACAGCCTCATTCAACATATCAGCTTCTTGAATTTGGTTTGCTTGAAAATGTTGTTCCAGTCCAAGCAACCATCCCCAAGCTTTAATTCCATCTTCTACTCCAAAAAATTCTGGAACCATTGTATAGATCTGGATCTGTTGATCGATTCTCTCTTTTTTTTTTTTTTCCTTCAGATCTGTGGATCAAAGAGCACTCCCAGGATTGTAGTGCTTTGATACCAAATTGATGGAACCTATTTTTATAAATCAGAAATTGCAGAAAATTAAATGGAGCCAAGCTCCTTACAAGATGAAATGCAGAAAATTAACACTAAAAGACCTCACTCACTCTATAGCCAAATACCTAGGCCAAGAGATCCTTTCCAAAATCCCATTCCATATTCTGAATACATGAATACCTCACTACACACACTCACTCACCTTTTATCCTACTGACTAGAATATTCTAGAATAATTTCCCTAACAAACTATTTAACTAACTAATTTTGCATTGCTAAACATGGGCCCACTAATCCTAGCCCATCAGCATCAAACTAAAAAAATGATCCCAAAATCTTGCTGAGGGAGGCCCAAGAACCTAGTAAAAGTTGTCTTAGTCAAAATCGATGGTCGATAATCAAAGTTTGACATGGAAGTCTATAGTTGGAAGATGTGGTAGAATGCACTGACTGGACATAGCTAGGGATTATGTGGCAGATGCAGGAAGTAGGAGATTCTGTATTAACCAAAATGTTGGGAATGGGTAAGAACTTAGGGCGTGTTTGGTACGCGTTATATTTCTGAATCCACCTGAAAGCATGGTAGGGGAAAATACTTTCCAACGTTTGTTAGCTCAAATTGCAAAACTTCCCTGGCCAAATTTGTTTATGGGAAAATGCTTTTGTGCGAAAATTTTCGTACGGTTTGACAAATGAGAAATCCAAAAAATATGTGGATTTGTTGAATGCCCGGGGAAGCCAAAATTAAAGCACGAAAATGTGGACAAAATTGACCTTCAATTCGTACAATCTGTAGATATGGGTCTTCACAAAAGGTAAATGTGGGGTTATTTTGGTAAAATAACCTCACATTCCTACTGATATTTCATAACCAACCAAACACAAACTCAATAAAATTAATTTAATTTTTTCGGGAAAATATGAGTCTACCAAACAGCTTTTTAGTAACATTCCAGTAAAATATATTTCCCATTACATTCCGGTAATAATTATTAAAAAAATTTCTCCTGTACCAAACGCCTCCTTAGTCTCTGATGCCAAATTTCTTGTAGAACAATCCAAGAGTATCCGTCTTGGCAGGGTAACATAAAACTCAATAACACATAATAATCAAAAGCATCTCAATTATTTACACTAGTGACAGAACCTATGAAGCACCGACACTTCAAAATCCCTGACGTGTCGTGTCCGACACTTCCCGACACTCTCGGACACTCCGACACTCCCCGACACTCCAACACGCGTTATAGAAATTCAAAAAAAGGTTTAAAGATTGTGTTGTGTTGAATTTTTAGTTCCAATTATTAGATTGGTTGGATTACGATTACTATTTATCGAGTTTAATATAAATATTTGTGATATCTTATGTTTCTTTGTAAAATTTATGAATATTATAAGTTTGGATTCTTTTTTTGTTAAATTACTGAATATTAAATATAATATACACTACATAAATTAAAAATATTACTTAATATCAAAACCTGTCCTAACGTGTCGAAATCTAACATTTTTTAGAATTAACGTGTCGGAGTGTCGTGTCGTATCGTGTCACGTGTCTCATGTCGGTATCGGTGCTACATAGGACAGAACATAGCCAAACATCCTAATAAGTTATTCTGATTCTAAATTGAAGTAAGATAATAAAAATGAAATACAATAAATAATCCCAAATTGAAAATTATAATTGCGAAAATAAAATCCCCAAATTAAATAAAAAAACAAATAACTAAATATAAACCAATGTCTAGCTGAGGCATAAATTTTGTCTAGTTTAAAAATATGCATTTATTTTATACCTATGCTTCATTGATAATATTGTTCTTGGCATCTGCTTCAAGATAAATATAGAAAATAAGCTAAACAGGTGAATTGGGATTTATACAGTACCCTAGTTCTCGAAAAACATAAACAATGGTTAGAAATTCAATAACCTTTCAATAGAAGTCCTAAACATCCTTTTCATACGGTGTAAATTAACCCTAAAGCGCCTAAAGAAAAAAGAAGAAGAAAAATTTAAAGATAATTGATTACAATCCAATCAGCATTAAACACTCTTATAAGAAAAAGAATGCTTCCCCAAAATAAAGATAGCTGATCACAAACCAAATAGCATCAAACAAGCCTAAAATTAGGAAAAAATTAAAACTAAAATAAAAAATTACTATTTTATTACTGAAAATAAAAATAAGCCCAAAAACCACAATTCTAAGCTAATTTTTGGTGCATCATAAATGGTTTTTCTTTATTTGATCAAACAGTTTGCTACTTGCTATTTTGTAATTTTTTCCCCAAGATTTTCAAAACTCTGTTTTGTAAAAAGTTTATCAAAAACCTGCTGTAAGGAAAAAGAATCCTGAATGCAACCAGCCTCAGAAAAAATCACCCCTGATAAAACTTTCAAAACTTGCAACTTGTATACAGCTTTTTATTTTGTTGGGTGTACATACCTACAACAGCTTCTTTGCAAAATGAGTCATCATAATTAATGAATCATCTACTCTACTTGTTTTCCTTCCTTTACTGTGCCTTCTTTATGGTGTTTGTCTCAAACTTTTTTCTTTGATAGGCGCTTTTGTCCATGATTAGTGGGTTATCATCTTTTCTTTCTCTCTTTCATGCTCTATCTCTATGGTTGTGTGTGTATGCATATGTGCTCATGTGCTGCTAAAAAACATTGGTTAAAAGAAGCGTGCAGTTTGTTTCAAAATGTTTGACAATTATTTAAAAAACCTGTTCTCAGATCTTCTCTTTTGATATCCTACATGAGTCTGAGACTTGCTGAGAAGTTTGCATTTAGCAGACAAATTACTGAAAAGACCTCTCTAATGGTAGTCCTCTCTTGTTTTCAGGAATGGGTTACAGATAGTCCATTCATAATATCACCTAGAATTACTTTTGAGGTCAGTGTGCGCCTTCTTGGAGGGCTGATGGCCTTGGGGTACACAATTGCAGCTATCCTGAAAAGAAGCAGCCATGTATTTTATGATGATAAAGTGTCCGTAAAAACTGATTGGCTAGAACAACTTAATCGCCTATATGTTCAGGTATAACAGCATATTGTTCATATATTTCCCTTTTCACTTTTTTTATGCCTTTTGGTCTTAGTCTACCCTTACTGTTTGTTGTCTGCGAATGGTATCACTCAAAAATGTATGTTCTTTATCTACAGATTTAATTGTTGGGTGCAATAAATTTTCCAGTGCTAGCTGCTCCATATGTTCTTAGTAGTTCACATCCTATTTATCCATGTTTGTTTTTATTAACTTGTGGCCTGCTAGTCATGGGTTCTAGCTGTGGAAACAACCTCTTCATTTGGCCCTCCCCCAGACCCCACAGCAGTGAGAGCCTTGTGCAGTGTGCCACCTTTTTTTTGTTTCTTAACCTTCGCTATGGTAATACCTTACTAATGTTTTATATCATGATTTTATTCCACATGCTAAGAACATGTCTTGATTATTATTCACTCAGTTTTCACTTTTTTATTGACTTCGATTTTGTCCGTCTTATGCCTTTGGTGGTTAGACAATCATTTACTATGTATTTATGTGCTGAATTTCAAATATCTGATGCTTATTAAATACGTACGGAAGAATGACTGAATGTCAGTCAAACATATTTGTTGATAGAGTATCTTGTTAAAAAACCACTTCCCGGTGAACCCGACTAGCGAGTGTGGGGTGGAGGCAATCCTTGTACGCAGCCTTACCCTTGCATAATTGCAAAGAGGCTGTTTCCTGGATTCGAACCCATGACCTGTCAGTCATGAAAGAACAGTTTTACCACTGCTCCGATTCACCTCCTTTGATAGAGTATCTTATTAGTTTATCAAAAAACGTAAAGTATCTTATTACTAATACTATATCTTATTCTAGAAGATATTGATATATTGCATATAAGTTGACTCTTATTATTAAATATTTGTGTTTCCTTTATTCGTTCTATGGTTGATTCACAGTTAATATGATGTAAAGGATTTGAAAATATTATTTTTTTTCTTGGGTTCTTGGTTTCATTCATTGATATGTGTAAAGAACCAATTCAACCCAAAAATTTAAGCTGTAGGGTGAGGTTACATTAATGGTTTTATATATATCTCTAACATATCCCTTCACACGAGAGCCCATTGGGCTTGAAGGGTGGAATGCACAAACCCTCATACCTGTGCTAAGAAACTCTACAAGACTTGATTAATTGTTAATTAAATTGGGTGGCGGGAGGCGGTGAGGATCGAACCCGTGACATCAAGGCTCTGATACCATGTAAAGAACCAATTCAAACCCAAAAGCTTAAGCTGTAGGGTGAGGCTACATTAATGGTTTTATATATATCTCTAACAATATGTCCTTTCCTGTTTCCTCTGTGAAAATGCATTGACTATTAGGAAGCATTCTTGTTTCAACATGAAAAATCATTCTCTGAATTTTGACTAATAACTGTTGATCTGTTAAAATGAGCATCTTATATGTTTCATTGTTGTTTATATGTCAAATCTTTCACCTATCCATATTTTTTTCCTTTTCCCGTGTGTGTAAGAGAAGCCATGGGCTAGGCTTAAATACTGTATTAGCACTAAGGGCTAGCCAGGCTTATATAGTTATATCTAGCCCTGTTTTGGTGTGTAATAGAGTTATAGAGCCCAACCTTGACCACCACTCAGCCCATTTTAATGACTAAATAAATATATATGTGTGTGTGTGGAGCATATTGGCCCTGATTTTGAAAACTCAAGCTCAGGTATATCCTTTGTAAATTGCCTTTTTCCTGCACTTATTTTAAACCCAAGCACATAAAATTTTGGGATTGAATTGGGTTGCCAATGGGACTCGGGCCAAATGCCCACACCTATTTTGTTTGTGTATTTATTTCCTTTGTTGTCATTAACTAAATACTTGTTCATGTTTTTTTGAAGGTGCAAGGGAAAGATAGAAACTATGTTAAGTTTGTAGCAGAGAAACTGGGGTTGGATGGTTCATATGTTCCTCGCACTTATATTGAACAAATTCAGCTAGAAAAACTTGTAAATGATGTGATGGTATGAGTCATTCTACCACCTTTTGCTTGTGCTTTGCATATTTGTACACTGAATGACTGATTTCGTCAAACTGCAGGCACTGCCAGATGATCTGAAGACGAAACTCAGCATAGATGATGATTTGGTTTCAAGCCCCAAAGAAGCGCTTTCCAGAGCTTCTGCAGATAGGAGAATGAAGTATCTCAATCGGTACTTACTAATTTACCTTGCCTGGAAAAGAATGTTGATATGCCTTCTACTTGCTTTTCATGTTTGGTATAAAAATTTCTGAATCCTATGGAAAAATATATTGAAGTAAGGTCCGTGTGTTGTTTTTCTCATGTTTGTATTCTGTAGTGGTATTTCACACTCATATTCAAATCAAAGAGACAAGAGTCTATCTAAGCTGACTAGACTTGCTATAAATAACAGAAGATTCGATGGGAGAGCTCTAGAATCACCTACACCGATTGCTAACCAAGTAAGATATAATATTTTCCTTAAGAAGTCATACAATTACTATCATTTTTGCCTCTTCATTCATCAATGTATCTCCTGCGGTATCTTATTTTGCAGAACGTGGAAAAGTTACTTCCTGAGTCTGCAAATAGAAATGTTGAAAATAATGATATGCAATTGTACTGCATGTTGGCAAGAAATTTTAAAAGAGGAATTGTGGCAAGTTTATATTAAATTTAGTGGATGTTATGTGTTGTAAATATAAAAGGAATACTCATGTAATTATTGTAGATTTGTTTTTCCTTTATATAAGACAAATTATGATAGGAAATATTTGTGAGAGACTATAGAGAAGATTTGTTTCCTTAGATTTAGCTCCTTATTAGGAAAGTAATTACTATATCTGTTGATAAATTGTAACAATGTATATAAAAAAAATTAATAAAATTCAGAAATTCAAATTTGAACTTGGTATCAAAGCTCTTGATTCAGGAGACTTTGCTTCCATGAAAAAGAAGCCCTAATTTGCCATCATTGCAGCTGCCGCCTTTGATCTTTTGTTTTGGGCCTTTGTCGCGATCATTCCTTTCCTGACATCTCAATCCGCAGCTACCGCCATTTGCCTCCTTCAATCTGATCAATGATCCTGCCATACAAACCGCCATTTGCCTATCAGCCTACTTTGGAGACCTAGCCTCAAAGTCTCCTTCACGCACTGCCACACCTGCATTGTTTTGCTTGCCGGTTTAAGACATGTGCCATCGTTTTAGGCTCCTCTCACCATGCCAAGAGTCTATCCTTGTTCATCGACGTCCTTTGCCTCTATCACATGGGTCAGTTGTTCCTTGTAGGCTCCAGAGTTTGTTATATCTTCAAACACTAGCCTCTTTCCTTGGGTTTTGTGTTGTCTTTGCCATGTTTCATGCTGTGCTTGTTGTCTCCTCCACCATCGAGCAGTTTGGTCTCTCGATCTTGCATTTGACTTTTCTCTTTAATGGGAATAATCATTTGCAATGGGCGCAAGTAATATGTACCACCCTTAAGGGAAACAAAAAATTGAACCATATGGAAGGAACCACACCTTGGAAAGATGACTTAAAATTTGATGTGTGTTGATGAGGACTCCCTCATTATGTCTTGGCCCTCTGACACCTGAGGTCTACAGGAACTGTATGTTCTTTCTTACTGCTCACGAGATTTGGGAGAAATTTCGCCAGACCAATTCTATGAAGCACGACATAGCAAAATGTTATTAATTAGTTCATGTATGACTCGAGAGAGACAGTTACATGTTGTGGACATAATTCTCCAGTATCTTAAAAGTACTCTAGGGAGATGATTGTTATTCAGCAAGGGTGGAAACTTGTCATCGTCAGTATATACTAATGCTAATTATGTAGGATCCATTTCTCATAGAAGATCAACCATTGGTTATTGTATATTTCTTTGTCGAAATTTAGTAACATGGAGGAGTAAGAAACAAAATGTGGTAACTTGATCAAGCACAGAGGCAACGAGCTATCATCAACCAACTCACCTAAACACTTAAGTTGTTATGTGAAGGCAAATGAATATTTAAATTATATTTCTAACACGCCTCTCATACAAGAACTTGTTAGGTTTGAAGGGTAGATAATGTATAGGCTCATCTACCTGTGCTAAGAAATTTCACAATATCTGTTAGAAGATTATTAGAATAATAGGGGGCGACAAGGATCAAACTCTTCTCTTGGTCATAGAAGCTTTGATACCATGTCATGCAACCAAGTCACCTAAAATCTTAAGCTGTTAGGTAAAGATCGATGAATACTTATATTTCTGACACAAACAAGATCGATGAATACTTATATTTCTGACACAAACTATGGCTCAAGGGGTTTGTGAATTACTATTATTGAAAATTATACTAGACAATCTCAAGTTAAAATATGAAAGACCTATGAAGTTGTTTGTGATAATAAATCCGCCAATAATATAGCTTATAATCCGGTTCATCATTATAGAACAAAAAACATTGATACCATTTCATCAACGAGAAATTGGATAGTGGGCTTATTACTACTCTAAATATCCCTTCATGACTTCACTTAGATTATGTGTTGACTAAGGGACTTCTTATCAAAAGATTTCAAGATCTCACTAACAAGCTAGAACGATAGATATTCATTTATCAGCTTGAAGAGAGTGTTGTAAGTATAAAAGGAATAATTTTGCAATTATTGTAGATTTATTTTTTCCCTTATATATAGAAGGCGAGTCTTGGCACAACAATTGGTGGTGTCATCATATGACTCGTTCAATTTATGTAATCAACCTCTTGCAAATTAAATGTAAGATTGTATATGATGGCACAATGTTCATCTATCGTTTTCTTTTATATGACAGAAAAATCAAACTGAGAAATCTGATAAAACAGTATAATTTCCTGAATAACCTCCCTAGCTACTTTTATTCAATTTCAAACAACTCATTCACCTTACAATATTCAAACTCAATGAAAGGAAAATACAGACTCCAACCTCTCACAAACGTGACAGGGAATTACATTGACACAAAGTAAATGCTCAGGTTCATCACCATGAGACACTAAATAAAGAAATAGACTGACTATACTAGTAAAATGCTATACCCCTGGTTTCCCCTACAAGCAACCACCAGCCTGCAGAAGTCTCCCCTCCCTTTTCCCTTGAATGATCTGGAATTCTTTCATACCCCTTTCTGTTTCACGCCTCCCTCCATATAACAACCTCTGGTCACACCCTCCAAACTCTCCATTCAGCGCTTGCCACCTGTCCTTCCTTTGCATAACCAACTCCCTTCCTTTTTGCCCACTTGGGACTAGCTCCTTACATATCACTATCTTCTTGCCATGACTTGATCTAGCCTTTTCCACTTGAGCTATTGGGCTTGTTACCTCACTGTCCATTTGCTGAATCGTCATTTGATCCATACTATGTTGGGCTGAACATCTTCTGTCCCTTTTCCTTTTGTAATTCCTTGGAAATGGCTCCAGTGGTCCATCAGTATATTATAGACCCACACAAGGATTCTGGCTCTTCCGTGAACCATTTGCATAGTGAGAGGTTGATAGCACCATGTTGCCCTTTTTTATAAGACGGATTACGATTATAGGACATATTTATTTCGTATATATTTCTCTAGATTTATCTTCTTATCAGGAAAGTGATTGCGCATATCTATCTATATATTATAACACTGTTCATAAAAAATAAATCAGTAACATTCAGAATCCCAAATTTCAGTTTTATATTTACATATAATTTTTGGCATAGAGAAGGTGCAACAATTAATAGCTGTCCACCTTTGTGACTAGAAGTTGTTTATTTTTTTTGTGTTTAATTTTCCACCCATCTAAATGAGTCATTCACTGATATTTGCTTATGAGTTGTCCAGGGAGTCATCACTCAACTTTCTGATCAAATTTCCACATTAAATGAAAGAATGGATGAGTTCACCTCCCGTATTGAAGAGCTGAATTCAAAGTTTGCAATCAAAAAAGTTTCAGCCAGTCAGCAAAACTTGGCTTTGCAGGCTGAAGCCTGCAATGGCTCAGGTCCCACTTCTCTCTTTGTAACTGGATTGGGCAATGGTTCAATGACTGGATCATTGCTGCCTAATTCTTCATCATCTTCCCAATTGGCTAGAGAGTCTCCCCTGATGGAAGAGGTAGGTGATATATCCCTCATTTTGAATTCACGTGACAGTAGTGCCGTAAAGTACATATATGCATACTGCATATCCTGTGTGTCTGAGATGTTGCATTCTATTACTCATGTGAGATAAACATTATATGAGGGAACTCGAAATGAGAAAGGATAAATTTGTTATGTGGTTTTGTTAGTGAGTGCCCTTGAAACACATGTTAAGTAATAAAAAATAGAAGTGAATGGATCTTCTCATGTGACGTAAGATGATATAAGAGGACTACTTCTGTTTAGACCCAAATCAAGAGAGAATGCATTTAGATAAAGGGTGAGAAATAAATAACTGATGATCTATATATGGATGGCTGAAATTCTCTCATATGACCTTATGTCACCTGAGAGGATTCATTACCAAAATAAAAACAATTAAATGAAGAACACAAGCATTTGTTATCTTTAAAATCCAAAAAGCATTTAATATTTTTTTTCTTTAAATAATTAGGATAATTTCATGAAAAATAATGATTCTATTTTTAATAGGCCACACTTTAAGAAAACCCATTTGTATAATCTGTTGAGCATGCTATGGTCTATAGTAATATGTTTGCACATAAGATATGGATACTAAGATATGGGAGGGTGATTCTGATACTTGGGGAAACAATTTTTAGATTCGAAGTGACCTGGTCAAACATTTTCGGTACCTCCCATCTTCCCTCATTTCAGATAGCATTGAAGATGGTGTCAGGTTGCTCCCATTTGGAGAAAGAAAGTTAATAAATAATATTTATATTATTTGTTAGAGCTATACGTCAGTCAGTAGCAAAATTTGGAGTAGTTTTCTTTAACTGAGTCCCGCTCTTATCTGCATGTCAAGAAACTAGGACTTACTGCCACCCGATTATGTCACTATTTAGATAAGGGTGGATCTATGAATGAGCATTGGCGGACAAAAAATAATAAAATACTTGAAATATTAAGTTTGAAAAAAAAAAAATCAGTTTATAATGTGTTTTAAAATGAAAACAAAACATTGTGCTCTGCTATGTCATTTAACTTATGGTGAGGTTTTTAACCTATTGATGGAAGTGCACATGAGAGTTAGATACACTTTGAAAGAAGACGAGACTATGGATGTGATCTTGATCAACGAGGGGAAAAAAGCTACTTGAAGGGAATTACTTTGAAATTTCATTTGAAGCAATAAACCTCATTGGGTTTTTTTTTTTTCCTTAAATAGGTTTTACTTGTTGCACGAGGACAACGTCAAATCATGCATCAACTAGACACACTGAGCAATATTTTGCATGAATATTTTGGAGAAAGGTCACGGCTGGAAAGAACAGACCAGACAAACAGAATGCGTGAAGTTGAATCCGTAACCATACCCCTGGTTCTGTCTTTGGCCATTGGTGCTGTTGGTGTGCTTTTATTTCAGGGTTTGAAATCCCAAAAATAATATGTATATACATTTTCTTTATTGTCATCACCATCTATGAAAGAAACCTCATCATTATATGTATAAGGTCCCTGTAAACAATTACCATCTGTGAGGTACTGCTTGAAATCAAGTAGTAGGGGACGACCTTAGGGGGCTGACCGTATATTTCGGCATTCACTTAAGATGTAATATTGAATTGTCAATCATTATATGCCTTTACTCAATATATAAGCTTCTGTATATCTTTGTTCTCGTTAAATAACTTATCCACTTGGTGGAATAATAAACTTGCTTATAGTCTGTTCTTTATTCTCTTGAGCTTTTCCGGTTGATATTTCCTTTTATAACTTTTGTTGAACAGATCCAAGTAGTTGAGTGATATATGTTTTCAGTTTGACGTATAGTAGTTATGTGGTGATTACTTTGCGTTGTGCTTTTTGGGCATGCAACTTGAATACTAGAATTTTCAACGGAACAAGCTTCATTACATGTGAACTAGGAATTAAAAATCTGTCGCATAAAGAAACCAATTGTATTGGATAGTCTAAAGATATTTCATTTAATGTTTGCTTTTGCCTTATATATGGTAGTAATGAGTACAATTAGGCTTGAAAGGTGGGGGATCGTATTTTTAAGAAAACTAAGTAGGGTGTGAATTATGATGAATGTTTTAAAAACTGGATTCTTTATTGAACCCGTGAAGGTACTAATTTACCGTCTATTGATATAACCGTTGTTAAATTGGGTTAATTAAATATTTATTTTGATCATTAGTATAATAAATTAAAAAAAACTAACTTGCAAAATCAAGTTAGGTAAAATTTTAAATAAATATATAATGACTATATTATATGTCCTGTAAAATAAAAAAAATAATAAGGGATTAAAATTAAATAATAACATTTCGTATTAAACTTCGTGCGTGGGCTTTTGTATCTCGGCATAGAACATTTATGTGGTTAAAAACATGTTTTTGATTGAATTAAAAACTTTAAAAAAATTGAAAAAAATATACAAACAACAAGCTTAAACCGATTCCCCACTATTATTTTTTATTGGTGTTGGACAGATTATTCCTTACTATCCGATTCAGCTGACAAGCTAAAATTTAAGATAACTGTCGTTTTCATAAATGTACCAGACTTTGTAGAGTGAAATTGTGAGTTTAAAGAATCAAAATAAAAAAGTATAAAATGAAAAGGTAAAAGATTTAGTAAAGCCTTTTTGGATCCCTAATAAAAGTATGGTACCCACTTTCCTCCCTTAAAAAAAAAAATCAACTCTCAGGTCTCTTTACAATTCCAGATATTTGAAAATATTGTCCTTTAGAAATAAAAATGAAGATCCAATTTAATTTCTAAAAAAAGGACTAATATGATTTTTTTTTTAAGAGATAAAAAATGAACTTTTACTCAAAGATTTAATATATTAAAATTTAAAAAGCTTTATTTTTATTAAATACATTTTTTATTTTATTTTTAACAAGTATCTTTACAGCATTTGTTAGCAAAAACCTTATGCTAATAAATAGTTGCTTTGTATTATACGAGATAATATTTAGAGCTCCGGACTTGAGGGTGCATAGAGAAGAGAGGAGAGAGAGAGAGGGAGAAGAAAAGGAGAAGGGGGAGCAGGGAATAAATTTCAGTACTATACACACCATTGGGGCTTTATTTAAAAATGTGATAGAGGAAGACATGATATTCGAATCAAATGTTAGTACTACCTCCATGAATAAAAACATGAAATTCATTATGTTAGTGACTAATTTTAGACTTGACGTAATATTGTTTACTTGTAAACATTTCTATGAATGTAATTTTTTAAGTTTTACGTACTCAAGTTTTCGTATTTTAATTATCTTTTCCAAGTTCAAATTTATTTTGCTTAGAGTCAACAAGAAAGACCAAAAATGCACCTATAAGTATTTAGTTTGAAGTAATAGTTATTATAATGTCGTACCAAAAGAATAGCCATATAATGTATATTTTGTGACTTCTAATATATAATCAATTTATCTATTGCATATAATACGACACGACACTCCGACATGTTAATTTTAAAAAATGTTAGATTTCGACACGTTAGAACACGTTTTGATATTATATAAAAAATATTATATATATATATAAACAATTTATATTTAAAAAACTAAAGCTAAACTTATAATAAGTCATATAAATAATTAAATATTTAAATTTCATAACATAAATATAAATATAATTATTTTTTCGTACTTTGTTAATTTTTCATGTAAAATTTCTTAATAGAAAAAAATCAATTTATAAATTATTTCTTTTATATTTAGTTAACAAAATTAAAAAAAAATAAAAAAAAATGTATCCCAACGTGTCCAAGCGTTGACCGCGTGTTTGAAAAAGTTGACTGCACGGCCTATAAATTTGTTTGAAGTAATAGTTATTATAATGTCGTACCAAAAGAATAGCCATATAATGTATATTTTGTGACTTCTAATATATAATTAATTTATCTATTGCATATAATGAGGGGTGACTCAACTGGTATCTTAAATTCCATCTCACAAACCATACCTACAGTGCCACACAATCAAATGTCTAAGCGTAGACTAGACTCGCTTATAGTGTGAGATCCAAAACATATGCAGAACTACAACTTATCTATTTCATACATGTATAATTTATAGAAGTCATCTCTTTGAAGCACTAATGGAACAATCAACTAACAAAGTTTAAAAACATATGCAGAACTACAATTATTGAGGGAAGGTTAAAAAGCTAGTCTTGTTATTCAATTATTCATAGCACATCCAATTTGCTTGTTTCAGAAATATTTTACTCCAATAGCCCGTCCTTACTATAGAATGTCAGAAGTTGAAGAAAAACAAAGAAACAAAAATCCTTAAACCCTGTGGATTGTAGAATATTATTACTACCAAGGTTTAAAGAAAATTTTTGCTTGTTCCCCCCTTCCTCATGGGAAAGTCATGACTCCAGTGGATTGATCAAGCTAAAGCAGAACCAGCCTTTATAACAAGAAAATGATGATCCAGATAGAAAAATAAAAAAAAATCCACACATTATAACATCAATTGATTGTAAGGTACACTGCTGCATGTTAATCCAACGGTGGAACAAACAATACAGATTACATGTGCGCTAGTTTCAAAAAAGCGTAGTAGTTGCAAGCTCAGTAACATCCGATACAACTTGATCATAATCAGACTTCAGTTTCTCTTGTTCTCCTTTCTCTATTTCACCCTTTGCAGGCTTGGTCAGCACCAAAACACAGCAAGTAGGCCTCTTTGTTGCTCCTGCACTTGCAAGGTCCTGGAAAATGACATAAATATAAAGTATATGAGCTTTCATGAACTAGAGTAATTGGAGTTTCTTAACATATATGAACAAAACATCATAGAACATCAGATCTTTTATCATTAAAAGTAACAATTTCAGAAAAATGTTCATGTGTCTCCTACTCTTAGTCCCGCATTTAAGTGAAATGATAATATGTTGGTATATTGTGTAGGCTGCACAGTCAGTATTTTTGGGAAAGGCATGTGAGTTTAACTTGCCAATAAGGTTCGAATCAGTAGACAAGTATTGGGGCAACTTAAACGATCCTTCTTATTCCATAAACTGTAATCAAATTAGTTTCTTCTTGTTATACAGTTCAAAGGGCTGGATAGTAGATGAAGATTCTTCCAGGTTGAACATGTTGAAGAATAGATAATAGAGATACTGTAAATCTAATACTATTCAATTCATTACAGAACGGGTATGTATTCTATTAAAAAAATGAACAGGTCAAATGGGCCTAATTCAATGATTGTTGCAGAAAAAGTAAAGAAAAGAACTCAAGTCCATCCCGGAAGGTGCGGCGTCTCACACTTGGTTTATACTTCAATATTTCTTATGAATGACAAAAAAAGCTAGCAGAAAACAAGTTCTAACTTCTAAAATAAAATTCAAACCAAGAAGAAAAAACTATATGAACAAAAATATAAGGCAACAAATTCGTGTTGTCAAAGGGAAACAGGTGAACAAGAGGTCCATAATATTACCCAAAAGACATATAAACATAAACATCAATTACAAGGTGAAGTTAGTTGCTTACTTCTTTAGACGGGACATACACATATGGGATGTCAGACTCTTCACACAGGATAGGAACATGAGTGATGACATCAATGGGTGATATGTTCCCAGCTATAACACAGACTCTGCACTAACAAAAGCATGAAATTAGGATACTCATTTCTTCTGTATAACGAAAACCATAAAACAACACATGGGAATTCACATAATCCCAGTGTGTGTATGTGTGTGTATGTTTTTCTAATCCTCTTTTGAAAAAGATAACTTTGAGGAAAATACTGACCCTTTATGACCTCGCCTTATACTTTTAACCACCTCCTTCACTCCTCTCTTTAAGCATTTGTGTTCAGCAGCTGAAACAATACCCATAAAAGAACAGTTACAGAAGATGCAGAGCATTATCAATAAATTAACAACAAAAAAGAAAATCGTAAGACTTAGTTTTTAAGGGAAAAAAAAAGATTAATTTTTTCTTGTAATTTCGACCAAATCAGAAAAACTAAAAAGCAGAGAGAGACAAACGATACCTCTACGAACAAGCTTTAGAGTTCGCTTGCAAAGCTTCTTCCCTGCAAGGGGTTTTGCAATGGGAGCCAGCGCAAGCATCTTCTTCTTCTCCTTCTCTTTATGCGCCGATTTTTCTGCCTCGCTGTCGCTACCCATTGCTCTCTGTGTGTGTGTGTGTGCTCTGCAGAAAGCGAATTTGGGGAAGAATAACAAAGAAGCTCCAAGTTTAGGGTTTTGAACTCTCTAGTTAGGGTTTAATTTTTTCTCACAAGAATGCTACGCGCTGTGGCGCCGAGCGTGAATTACAACCTTCATTATTGTTGGGCCAGTTCGGGTTTAACCTTAACCAATAACCAAGACTCTTATTGGGCTTATATTATGGGCCAGGCTTAAATGAACCTGAAAAAGAAAATAGAAAAACCTAACGCGAGGTTTCGGATTCGGATCATTTGTTTCTCCGTCGTGGTTGCAGTGACTCACTCCGAGAACAGAAAAGCACCATGCCTACCGTGAGTGTGGGGCGGGATCGTCTGTTTGCGGCTCTAGGAAGAACTTACAGTGAGCTTCCATTTCTCACTCTCTCTGTTATGATATTATATACATCAATTTTCATTTACGATCTCACTGCCATTTTTTCTTTTGTTTTCTTCTTCTTCAGCGCAAGAGGAATTCGAAGACTTGTGCTTCAGTTTTGGGATCGAGCTCGACGACGTCGTAAGCACTTCACCGTCTTTCTCGTCCAAATATGGAGCCTCAATCAATATGTTCATTTTTTTTGAAGTTAGTAATATAATTCTGATGGATACAGTGTGATTGTAACAGACCACAGAGAAGGCAATTGTGAGAAAAGAGAAGCATTTGGATGAAGAAGAAGCTGATGACGATGAAGAAGTAATCTACAAAATCGAAGTTCCCGCCAACAGGTACCTTTGAGAATATAAGAAAATGTGGTTCTACTTTAACCTTTATCTTACTTCCGGATATATCATGTATTTGAGTAAATGTTTTCATTATGTTCACTTATTTGTTCACATTCATTTGTTTTACTTGATCAGTTCCTTGCGTCATGGTTTTATTTACGGTGAATTCGGTATAGAAAGTTTTATAAATTTCCCTAACTTTTTGAGTTTTAATCTTAAATTTCTTTGTGGATTTGGGATTTATACTCTATATTGCATTATAATATCAGCTTCGTATACTTTAGTGGGAGATTGGCTAGAAAATTCAGGTTTGTTGTTTATAATAGGAATTAATGAAAATGTGATGCTGTAAGTTATATAAGTCATAATGAATGTCATGGCACACGATTCTCTCATTGCAAATGCAAATTCACTGAATTTTGAAACATGTTATTTTATGTATCAATGCACGACACTACACTTTGTCTCTAGTGTTGTAGAATTAGTGCGATTCACAATTCATATTGTACGGTTCAATATGATTTGCAATCCAAATGATACAAATTGCAAAGCGAATCACATGGTGGCCAGGATCACAAATTGTGAAAATCGTGTGATACGGTTCAGAAATTGTGAATTGTGGTGTTTGCCTATTCAAGATTTTCTGGTTTTTGCACATCCCTTCCTTGGGTTTTTGCTGTGGTAGTTTTGTGTGTTTTCTTCGTCTGGATCCTGATATTTTATCTTACATTTGAAATTTTGAAAGGTCACCCCACTGCAATCCAATGGCTTTGCATTTTGAAGTTATATTCCTTGAAACTACTGCCTCATAATGTCAATATTTGAAAGTTCATCCCACTCAAATTTTAAATTTCAATAAATCTCAATAACAACTTGCTGTATATTGGCATTAGCAATAAATCTGAGCAATAATAATTGTTAGACAAATATCATATAAAATATAAAACAATTAACATGGCTTCACCTAACTATTTAAGCTTTTGGGTTGAATTGGTTCTTTGCATGGTATCAAAGCCTCTATGACCAAGTGGTCTAGAGTTCGATACTCACTGCTCCTATTCTATTAATAGACAATTAAATATTGTGGAGAATCTTAGCATAGGTAGGTAGGATATGCATTGTCCACCGTTCAAACCCAATAGGCTCTTATGTGAGGAGGCATATTAGAGAAGTACAGTAAAAAATATAAAACCATGAATGTGCCTTCACCAAACAGCTTAAGCTTTTGGGTTGAATTGGTTCTTTACAATAATTTAAATATTATCAGTTATATTCCTCTAAACTACTACTTCTTCATAAATTTTAAATCTCAATAACAACTTGCTTTCAATAAACATAAATAAATTTTAAAATAATAAGAATCTAAAATTAATTATATTTAAAATTTAAATCAATTTTAAATAAAATTGGTTTGGAAAGTCTATTCAATTCTCAAATCCTACTCCGATACTACCATTCTTTCTACTTCTCAGAGAGAGTCTCTCTAGCTTTGCTATTAAGAAACCAAAATTTCTTCTTTGTTTTTCTCTTGCCATATTCCAATTTCCCTTTGATAGAATTATACAATCATTATCGACGAGTTACTTATGTATTATTGATATTTTAATTTTTTGCTTATATGATCAATACATCATTTATTTGATATATTTTAAGGTATTTTTCATTACGTTTCTGAATCTTATGATTCATTAACGATTTAAATTGCAAGTCAATGACCTTGCTTGTCACCATTCGTGAATCTTTCGTGACAAATATTATTTTCCTTAATTCAAAGAGTTGTGCTAACTTGCATTTTACTTTTTGCACAGATATGACTTGCTCTGCCTTGAAGGGCTTGCTCAAGCCCTCCGAGTTTTCTGCGGGTTCCAGGAGATCCCCACTTACAGATTGGCTGACATTAGTAAGGATGCAATGCTCAAAATGCACATGAAGCCGGAGGTAGTTATGCTATGCATGCACCAATCTTATTTCAGTATGGACCTTTGCTAAGTGGAAAATGAGATGTTTCTTTTGTCTTCATTCATTGTAGACATCTTTGATTCGTCCATATATTGTATGTGCCATATTAAGAGGTTTAACTTTTGATAAAGCAAGATACAACAGCTTTATTGATCTCCAAGACAAGCTTCACCAAAACATTTGTCGGTAATGTGGTTTGACTCTCTGCTTTATTCATTTTGAGCTGCATACTACTTTTTTCTCAATTACAACCAAAATACCCTGCAAGTTTGAATGCTGTTAAATGTGTCCTTTTTTCTCCTTACTGAATTTTTGATAACTTGCACAAGTATTTAGAATATAAAAAATATTCCCAGTATTCTGAGCTGATTTTGGTTTAGAATAGATATTGTATGTATATTATTTTCTTAATCTCTTGCTTTGCTAGCTTTCATTAAAAAACAATGGATACCCTTCTTGCTTGTGGCTTTTGTTTTACGTTTGTTTCCACCTCATGCTGTTTTATTTCCAAATTATGTTTCCTTTTTGTCCATCAGTTTATCTTTATGTTGTTGTTTTTGGTCACCTCATTTCCCAGCACCCTTAATTTTCAGAATGAATTTTCAGTTAATTTGTTTTCATTATTTTTTTTTCAGGCGAAGAACTCTTGTTGCCATTGGGACTCATGATCTAGATAAATTGGAGAGCCCTTTCACATATGAGGTTGATTTCTTTCAAAATGTGGAGTATGAAAATTAATTGCATTGTCGATAGACAACTTACAAATTTAAGATTTAGAAAGACATTTGGGCTGTGTTTAAGGTAGCTTGGTGCTCCTTAGTAAAAGGAGGTTGTTGCCTGGGCACCTTGGTCATTTGTGGTGAATATCCTCCTCTGGGAAAGGCTTTTTTGGGGAGGGGCCTTGTGCCTGAAATATTTATGAAGAGAATTTTTTTAAAGAAAATGTTTTCTTTCTTTGTAATGGATTGGAGCTATGATTGTTAGTTCAAATCATCTTAAATTATAAATGTGAGGGAGTAATCAAATGTTTTACTGAATTACTATGTGGATTGGAGTGATGGGAATTTTGTTCCCTTGTTTGGCCTACCTTGTTTAATGCAGCTGTCTGTTTGAAATTGTTGATCTCACAATACTGCTTGATGTGGTTTACTGGTGCTTATGACCCAAACCCTGTATCTGAATTTTTTTTTAAACCAATTAACGAAGAGAGATCTCTATAGTTGATGATCATTTTATTGTGTTATTTAATTATCTGTAGTTCTCTATATCATATGTACCAGTGACTTCAATCATACGTCTTTTCAGGCTTTACCACCTTCAAGTATAAATTTTACGCCACTAAAGCAGGTACATTTTATTTCTGCATTCAGTTTCTTGGTGAGCATATGTTTGAAGTAAAATACTTCTACAGTCTCCTTTAGTGCAAAAGCACATGGCTTAAGTGAAATAATCTACAGCTAACATTATTAACTGGTCTATGAATTTTTAATGTGAAATGCCAAACTAATCTTTGATTTTGTCCTTCTGGCATGGTAGGAAAGGAACTTCAGGGCTGATGAACTGATGGAGTTCTACAAAGTGAGTTTTTGTGTATTATTTCCTTGCTGTTAAATTTATCATAAACCTTGCTCAAGTAGGCTTATGAGTTATTGGGGTTTCCCCAACTATGTGTTCATTTCATTCATGATCATCCTTTTTCCATTTGGACATGCTTCATGCTTCCTTTGAGATGTGTCTGAACACTTTTTTTTATTTATGTTTTGCAGTCAGATTTGAAACTGAAGAAATTCTTGCATATAATTGAAGATTCTCCTGTTTTTCCTGTTTTATATGACTGTAAGAGGTATTATATTATCACATTATCCTGATATTTAAATTTAGAAAATCTCTTAGCTCTCATTTGGCTTATTGTATTACAGAGCCTTGTCAAAGATGCTCTATTTTCATTGAATCTTGATTTTTAAATTTCTCTCTCATTTCCATTACGTTGTTATAGTCTTGCAGAACTGTCTAGGTAGTGCATATTTTGCGCATAACGATTTATTAAATTTAAATTTAATAATTACAATTAGAATACAATTATAGATGTATATTATAATTCCTGTTCATATTATAATAGGACGGGGACATGTGACAATTTATATTGAATTAAAATAATAATGAAATTGTAGATGAATGTTATAATTCTTTTTTTCTTTAGGTGTATGAATGCTTGTTATAGTTCTGTTATAGATTATATTAGATTAGGGTAAGAATTTATGAATAATTTCTTTAATTTATATCTATGTGGAGAAAAACTCAGTCATGGAATGTTTAGGATAGTGGTAGAAGTTGTAGCATGGTAATTAAGAAAATTACATTTTTAAACATAATCAATCTGTTAGCTGTCTAAAAGCTATATTTAGAAATAAAATAAAGACTGAAGTTTGACAACCTTTCTAAAACTCCATATAATTTAATTTTGAATATTTTTTAGATCTCTTAAAATTAACTTTAACTATAGTACTAAAGTTCATAAAGTTTACCCAATTTTTTTTTTCTTTTCATAAATTCAAAATCGTATAGTTCACATGGGATTTTCTCTGTTTTGGTCTTACTCCATATTAGAGGAGAGACATTGGCAGTTCACTTTGATCTATGGTTCCCCAAGGCCTACGCTAGTTCTTATTCTTTGGGAGGAGCTGTGTTTTTGTATATGGCTTTGTGCTCCTCGCTGGTGTGTGTGAGGTGATCAGGTTACCTCTTCTATGAGGGGCTTCCATGCTTTTATGCAGGAAATGGGACCCCATAGATTTACCCTTTATCAAATGCCTAGTTCGCGTGGTCAACTTCCAGAAGATTAAGTCTCCTTTGTTTTAGTTAGTAGGATTCCTCATCCTCCACTATTTGTAGATTCTCTCCTTTCTTTCTAATCAAATGTCTTCTACCTGAAAAAGACATCCTAGTGTTTGAAATTCTAATTCATAAAAAATAAACTATGACAGATATAGAGCTTAAAATATACTCATTGTATTGCATTGTAATGTGAAGGTGTTGTAAGTCTTTCAATAAAATAATTGTATAAAAATGGCCGCAGTGTTAAATAGTTATATATGTGAGGAGACCTTGGGATGCACCACCCCAAAAGCTAGCTCAAAGAATGAGAGTGCCCAAAGCCTTATAAACCCCACATTAGTTGCCCATACAACCAATGTGGGACTCCAAGTCCCATACCTTGCAAATGAAACCCAACAATATGCTATTAATGGAGTGGGATATAGATTGGCGGACGGTATGTCTTAGAACGGAATGGAGAAAAGCTATAAGTATGGTGGAGGGTTAGACCCGTGGTTATTCCTATGTTCCAGATGGTCCCTTTTTAATCCTTTTCCCCTTCATTTCCCCCACTTCTTCTTGTCCCTTTCTTTTACTTTTGTTTATTTATATACACATATATATATATATATATATATATATTTATTATTATTTTTATTTTTATTTTATTTTTTCAACAATTTTATATCTTTCATGTGGGTTCGCAATTAATTTGGGATAAGATGTTGATGTTGATGCATACTAGTCATTGTATGGAAGCTTAAACTGAAAAAAACTGTCATATTTTCTTCAATGAGATGATTTTCCACTAAATTTTTGTCAGGTTAACTTGCAGAAATGCTTTTAACGATCACTCATGCTCTATTTTCTGTTAATTGTGCTTTTTGTGAATGGCAAACTAGTGGCACTTGGTCTTTACTTTTCTCTAATCTCCTTGCTTCCTATATTCTGTTGTTAAATTCAGTTATTGATATACTATAATGATTTGACAGAACTGTTTTATCTTTACCCCCAATTATCAATGGTGCACATTCAGCCATCACTCTGGAGACTAAGAATGTATTGATTGAATGTACTGCTACTGATCTGACAAAGGCGAAGATTGTTTTAAATATAATGGTGGAGTAGTGAATTTCATTTTATGTTTTTCTGTTTGCATTTTATAGGTGTTACAATTGTTTAGATGATGACAGACTATTCTATGTTTTCTTAGGTGACAGCCTTCTCAGAATATTGTGAAAATAAGTTTGTCATTGAACCAGTTGAAGTGATTTCTTCCGATGGAAAGTCACACATATATCCTGATTTATCTGTCTACAATATGGAAGTCTCTCTATCTTACGTTACTGGATTGACTGGGGTATCATTGGAGGCAGAAGAGGTAATTATTTCCTGTAATGTAAAATCTAAGGAGAATTTTGGTGCTTTATATTGAATGGCTTGTTCCTGCACTTGCAAATTGACTATTGATAACTGATTTAAGCTTAGTGTTAACATTTTTATTATCTCATGTTAATTTATCTTGAGGACTAAATTTGTTATGTGTTCAAACAATCAATATATTTTATTTTTAAGATTTGTACGTATTACAGGGTAGGTGTGTTTTCTTTTATGCATGCATTTTACTCTTTCTATGCGCAGTGTATTTTCTCTAATGCAAGATTCAATGCTCATTGTGTTCTGGCAGCAACTGAAGTGAATAAATATTGTTTAACTTGTTATTGCTGTTTCATAACCTCCCTTTACTTCAGGTCACTAAGCTCTTAAATCGGATGCAATTACAAGCTGAACAGTCTACATCTGACAATAAGCAGTGTAACTTTGTTGTATCTGTACCTCCCCATAGAAGTGATGTTCTTCACCCGTGTGATGTTATGGAGGTACTGGCAGTGATAGACTTGATCATTCCTAAATGCATGTTTTGGATCTATGTATATTTTACTGATAAGCCATGCTCTTTTTTTTTTTTTTGGTCTATAGGATGTTGCAATTGCTTATGGATTCAATGCTATCAAGGATAAAGCAGTAGTAGATAATCGGGGCTCAAAGAGATTGGCTACTTCCTTGACAATGCTTCCTCTGAATGAGCTTAGTGATCTTATCAGAAAAGAGGTATAGAACAAAATAACAGATCAGTTAACTCCTTGATTGAAGCAGGTTAATGATTCATGCTTTTGATTTCTCTTTAAATAAGCCAATCATATTATCTTTGTTAAACCCAGTGCAATAGAATAAATTACTAAAGCACGGCGTATTCATGAATGTTACTGTTAGTTGTTTAAAGTGCCCAGTTATCTGAATCCTTTTATTCCTAACTTCTTTTCAGGTCGCAATGATTGGGTTCACAGAGGTCTTGACATTTATACTTTGCTCTAAAAGGGAAAACTTTGCCTTGCTAAACCGCAAAGATGATAAATCTAAAGCAGTCGTCATTGGAAACCCTAGGTCTTCAGACTTTGAGGTTCACACGCTTTATCTTCCTTTTTCAATGGCAATGTGCCTACTAAGCTTATTACAAAGAAGTTAATCTAATTGCAATGACAATAGAAAGTCTTTAAATTGTCCTTATAGTATTTGTCTCTTCACATAATTCTCGGAAGTTGTTTCTATTCTTTCCTGTCTTTTCGAGTTGTGCAAACTACTAATAGTTCTCACTGTTTCTCATACGTAGCTCCTCTGATAGTTTTTTATTTTTACTAATATTTTTTTTTTCTTCCTTTACTCATCTTTGATCGGAAGAGCAATTTTTACTTAGAAAGGTTAATCATGCTAAATTAATCTAAGAGTTGAAATGAGAAAAGAATAGTATCATCGAATGCATCACAGGATGGCAGGGCTGTTGCATCCTGGCTGCTATCTACAAATCATCACGACAGACTGTTCTCTTTTCCATTTTTTGGTTTTCTGCTGCATGGATTATATTCCCAGTATTGAATTGCAATCTGAAGTTGAATATTCCTGACTGGATCAATCACCTGTATTTTATCTGCTATCTGCTCTTTAGTAGTAGATTTACTTGGGGATAAACTTTGAAGTTGAACAAGTTGCATACTTGAGTTGCTAGAATTGTATAATACCAACATTGAACTCGTTAGGATGCAATATACCTACTATCATGCAACCAATTCTCTCAAAAGCTTAAATTCTTAGTGAAGGCAAATGAATGATTTTATATATTATATTATATTTTTCTAACATGCTCTCTCATGCAAGAGCCTATTGGAATTACAAGGTGAATAGTGCAAAGGGTCATCACCTGTGCTAAGAAATTTCATAATATTTATTAGAAGATTATTAGAAAAATATGGACGTGACAAGGATCGAACTCTAGATCACTTGGTCATAAAAGTTCTAATACCATGTAAAGTAACCAATTCTCCCAAAAACTTAATCTATTCGGAGAGGCAAACAAATGGTTTTATATATTATATTATATTTGCAACACTTACTTGTATATGTTGACCTGGCATTTAGATGGGTTCACTGTACTGATGTTGTTTCTCACTTTCCCTTTCCTCACTTCTTGCTGAGAACCCAAAATTCACTCAATTTATATCTGTTGATCATCTGTTCTGTTGCTTTTAGTCCTATATTTCCTTAAAAAAAAAAACTTTCAAGCAACAGGTTGGATGTGTGTAATTCATTAGTGATATATTGGTTTTTCACCAAGATAAAAATGATATATTGATTTTCTCTCTCTCTCTTTTTTTTTTTTAATTTTTGGCTTTAATTCATATAATTTATTTTTTATGTCTAACATATATTCAGGCTGTCCGGACTAGTCTTATGCCTGGTATTTTGAAAACTGTTGCTCACAACAAGGATCATCCAAAGCCCATAAAGGTATTATTTTAAGTTCTTCCCTTTGGTTATTGATATTTCTATCATGAATCTTTACAGTAATCATATTTTCTATTATGAAATTGTGATCCTTTGGGATAAAGGTGATGTTGATGTATAAAAGTGTGGTTGTCACATGAAAGTTCAGTGCCAGTGATAGTAAATTGTATGGGATCTTTTATTTTAGGTATATTCTTTCTGTGTAATATATCTGCTTTGAAAATTATTGTCGGAATCATTATGTCATTTTCACATTGCCACTTCCTTAATTAGAGATAACGTTTCGCATGCAATGTTAACATGAAATGATGTGTGTCTATGGTATTAGAGAAATTAACCTATCAAATCATAGAAAGCAATAATAAATGACATATAATAAACTGGAAGGCAGTAGAGAAAGTGATAAACTGGCCGGAAATGCAAAGACAAGCTGTAAACGAATGGAAAATGTAAAAGATTGCTATATTAGTATATTACCTAGCAAGTCTGCTGCCAAATATATAATCACTTGATTCTTCTGATGAGTTCATAATATATTACATGTGCAATTTAGAAAGGTTGCTATTAGAAAAATATATTGATGCCTAGTCTTTTCCACAGAAAGGTTCAAACTTAAGTTGGAGAGAACTAATTGTTAACTCTACCTCTGCATCGTACATTGCTATTTTTCATTTTTCCATTTTTTTATCCTCTTTCCTGTTTTAAGCTTAGAACAACTCATTTCTATCTTAAAATTTTGGTTTAGATTTTTGAAGTGGGTGATATAGCAATTTTGGATGACAAAAATGATGTTGGCGCAAAAAATCTTCGCCAACTTGCTGCACTGTACTGTGGTGCTAATGCGGGATTCGAGGTATACTAAATAATGCTTCATGATACTTCATTTGGTTCTTTGCTATTTGAATATAAGTTATTGAATGTAAAGTATTTGATATATTGCTGTCTCTACTTGATTGATCAGTGAGTAGGATGAGAACCTTAGATTGTTCTTATCCACACTGGCTGTATTTGTAAAAGAAGTTCAATATCTAAATTATATATCGCTAATCCTAACAGTTAGCATGTAGTCCTTCTAGACATGAGAAAAATAAATTGGATGGTCGAATTTCATTTTATCCAATGATATGCAGATAATTCATGGCTTGGTGGACAGAGTAATGGAAAAGAATGGTGTTCCCTTTGTTTCACCTGGTGATAAATCAGGTTATTATATCGAGCGATCAGATGTAAGTGTATAATCCTGCATAGGAGTTCTGTGTGTGTTTTATTTTGTCCTTTTTTTCTTGTTAAGGATATTTATTCTGCTGCTGATTAGTATTCTATGAACTCAATTGCTTATTGAAGGAGCCTGAGTTTCTTGCTGGTAGACAAGCTAGAATCATTTACAAGGGAAAGCACATTGGCACTTTTGGCATTGTTCATCCAGAGGTAATTGTCATCACTAAAATTATGTTATCTTGATTTAATATGGCCACTTGTTCGTACATAATTTTGCATTCCTGTATTTTTTTGTTTTGGTGATTGTGTTTATTTTCTGTATTTAAGCCATATTTATTGAAGTTATTTTGAATTGGTTAAAATGATTACAAAAGAGGGATTTGCAGAATGGAGACGCAAGTATTCCATATTTCTTTGTTGAGCAGATTGTATCTCTCTGGCAATAAATGTTTTTGTTCTATTCTTACTTGGAACTATTTTCTTCCTCTATTTTCACATAATATATATATATATATATATATATATATATATATATATATATATTATCTGTATTTGCTCTTTCAAAATTTAAACTAATATGTGTTCTTTCAGGTATTAAACAACTTCGACATTCCGGATCCCTGCTCCTTTGTTGAACTTAATATTGAGAGTTTCATATAAAGATTATTTGTAGCAAATGTAAGTGTCTCCATCCTAAACTATTTCAGTCTGCGATGATGCAAATGCAGTTTGTATTTTCTCAGTGCTGTTGTGCTTCTGCATCTTTCACCCCCCCCTTCCCCTAACTACTACACCACCTCCTTCCTCTTGTAATTTTTGTTAGGCTGATATTGATCTCCCTGTAGGTAGTCATTTTCCCCCTCGTTTTTTTTTGAATTTATTGTTCCTTCAAGCTTGGAATCAAGATGCTCAACTGCTTGAGTGATTATTCAAATTCTTTGAGCTTAAATGTAACTTTATATGTCCGAGATTAGGGGTGTTTGTATCATTTTCTATACTCAAGTTTGTCCGTTTCATATGTTTAGAACATCAAAAGCAATGAATTACCTGATAGGGATAACTTCAACCATGAACTTTAGAGCTATTGTTGAAAACAGTTGAGTTTGGCCTTAAAACAGACAGGATATTGATACATTTGAAAATTTTGTCAATGCAGAAGAGTAGTCTTAACTCCCAAGTTACATGTCTACCATTTTGTCTGCGGTGGTTTATCATCCTTGTTTTAAGACTGTTAAGATGTTTTTTGTTTGATACATCTATACTGACGTGGAAAAATTTGAGCGTGATGTTAGGGATCTCCTCATATGAACCTTGTCCTATAAAGAAGTTATGATTAATAATTTTATTGTTTGGAGTTTTTAAACCCTAAACCCTCGGTGTAATTTGATTACTGTTTTAATTATTATTAAAATAAAAAGAGAAACTGTATTTTCTATATTGTGCAAAAATTGGTATGCTTGGGTATCAACTGCCATTAATAGAGAATCACCTGCGGTACTAAATTTTGTTATCAACTGCCGGGAAGTGCGCTTCAGTATTAATTCACTAAAAAAAAAGTGGTTAAACTGTTACGTACATAGGTCTTCTCTAAGGTTATGGAACAATTTTCTATAACACGATTCTCTCTTATTTACGACAAAATTTTTGTATTGAATGAGATAGGCAAGTATTGTGGTAAATGTACAGGATTCAAATTTGACCGTCAGCTCAGACCTCTGCAAAGTAGGCAATTTGTGTTCATACTGCTTAGAACGTCAAATATATGATCGTGTCTATATTTTGTTTTGAACAACAGTTGAGTGCAAGTTACCTTAAAGCAATACTCGCTTGAGCGAGCAGTGCAGCGAGACGATGCAAATTGCTCACTAAGGATCTTGTTTCAACAAGGAGCAGAACAACTAATGGTATAAACAAAATGATGCATAATAAATACTCCTGGCTATGATTGGATTGGTTGGATTTTCCATATACCGGTAGGGAAAATAGAAAATAAAGCAAAATAAAAAATATTGAAATTCATATGACATTCTTGTGTACAATAGTTAGAATTACCTTTTGAATAATGCCATCAATCAAGTTTGCACAAGATCCAAGTCAAGTTGCATTAAGTAATAGGATTAATATAGCAAATATGATTTTAGCCATGGTACAACAAAAAGTAATAGAATTAAGTGCCTAACCAAATTAAGTAAAAAGAAAGTAGTAACTTAATTAGTAAGGCTCGCTATTACGAACTGTAAATGTAAACATTTGAAACAATGCATTGCGAGTGCAATCGCCTGGACCAAATAGCAATTCCTTGCTTACTCTATCATATATGAACCGATAATCGGTTTGCTGGGATACTGACAGGAATATACTCGCGAAAATGTACGTAAGGTGGGTAGTAAGAGATTATGTTCTAAGGTGGCATATCTAACTTTTGAAAGGAGAATAGAATAATTCCTATTAGATACCCTCAAGATCCAAGATAGTATATATATCCCTATTACATGAAGAACCCGTGGTGAAGCAAAAGTATTTGTCCTTCATGAAAATTAGTTTTGTTGGCAGCACTTAATGAGCAGCTCCATCAAAATGAAAGGTGAAACTAGGAAAATATTCTTCAAGAACTCCTAACAAGAATCCAGTCCAACATAAACCCTTATCCTTTCCCTGAACTTTTAAATTTGGGCAAGTCAATCCATCCATCAATCTTTTCCCTATGATGGGATAAGCTGGCCACTGGCCTCGCAATTCTTGATATTGGCAATTCCTGAAATTTAAGTTCCTGAGTACATTATACACCCATCACTATCATCACTTCTCTATGCAAATACTCGTTGGATACAGTTGGAAGATAGGCTCACTATTTCCACCAAAGTGAAATCTAAGTCCTAATATATTCATCACAACTTTTACAGCCCCAATCCATTGAATGTTACGGGCTACACGATAACTTGAGGGTGGAACTGATCAGCCTTGCTAATGCTATATTTTCTAGTTTATTCCTTTGATTGTCTAATGCAGTCCACTTATAGCACAGCTATATTTAAAAGAACAACTGCCAACGGCCAGTGGAACAGAATGCATTTAGAATGAGAAAAAGAAAGATATGCAATAATCTAATTTTCTTCAAACTCATTTAAAGGAGCCAACACAACATTTCCATTTATAGACACTTTATATGAATTAAGTAAATTCAGTTCTGTAATTAAATTGGTAGAGAATTTTAAGTATCATGGAATTGCCCAAAATAATTTCAGCATTAGAGGTAAATTCCACAAATCAGCAGAGAAAGACTAAGAATAAAGGAGAACAGGAATAACAAGCAAATCCAGTCAAACAAGATTGATGAAAAAATACCCAAGATTACATACTCTTCGTAATAGTTACAAATTCTTGTAGATCATCTAATTTCACATTTGAGAGGCCTGCAAACAGGAATGATCAACTCAGAAATATGGAGTTCAACCCACTTAAGTTAATGCAAGTTGCAGTGCAATGAATGATATTTTGGTTACCTTTGGCAGGATTTATAGCAGATAGATCCGTTTCAGGGCTGTAAATCCTATTTGTTTTCATTTGTTCAGCCTCTTCAATCATTCTGGTTTTTAGCTTTCCCATCTTCATTCCAAGTTCTGAGGCAGTTGTCACAATCTCTATAGGAAACAATAATATATTTAAAGATCTGTCAACTTAGAAACTTCAATATATAATGTCCGCTAACACTTTGACAATAATTTAAACCAGAGAATACAAATTTATTCCATCCTACTTTCATTAAAAAAATAATGCAGGACGCCCGGAAAGTAATGTTGGCGTTATTTGATTAATGTCTCCCTTAAGATTCATGGACTTAACATTTTGACCCATGACACTTAATGGTGGCCCCTAAATGTTTGATGTGGTTATAAGAAACTATAAGAAGTTGCACCTTTGCGTTACAAAGGCTAATCTTCTACATGTAAAACTCCACTATGCAAGACATGTGATACGACACCAAAGGGAAGGGTGACTCAACAACATTGGGGAATATTTCAAATAACAGCACTTACTTAAAGGGTGCAATTCTGTTAGAAGGAGAAAATAATTATAGCTGAGGTGGCAAGGTGGTTAGAAGAGTTTATTAAACAGAGCTAGAGGCATGTGGAGAGGTCGGAATTGGAAAAGGCTTGGCCGCTTGGGCTGGGAAACCAGAATTGGGAGAGACCTCAGGAGCAACTGCTCCAGAAACCTATATATTATTTCTTGTATTTTCCCCAGTTTTTACAACATAAGTTGTACTGCTGCTGCTGAATTACCAGCCTTAATCAATACACACGCTTCAGTTTTTCTTCCATTTCTTATTTCTACATTCTGGTTCCCATCAAAATGCTAAAAAGTATAGAAAACAGAGAATAAAAAACAAAAAATAAACATCGAGATACTAGTTACTTATTTGACTGGTTATGTAATTGGAAAACTAAAAAAAAAAAAGGAAAAAGAAAAAAAAAATGCCCTTTCTGAACTTTTTCTTTGAAAAGAATTTCCAAAATTAAATCAAATGAGTAAATTGTTAGTATCCCAAGAATTTAATGTTCTTTTGCATCATCAAACTTCATAAGAAAAGCAATATACAGGTGTTAGTACATAGTACATACAGATACAGGTATAAAAATGGAGTATCCTCTGCTTAATTAAAATGGAAAGCATACATTCTGTAAGAGAATTAGTCTTCAGTAGTACAGGGGTACTTGCTAAAGGTCAAAACATGAATATAAAGATGACGGGAAGTTATTTAATTACCCTGAAACAACTCGTGCAAAGAGTTCTGCTCATATAATTGTACTGCCTCATTGATATACCCAGCACTGAGAGTAGACTGCCTTTCTAATGTGTGAATTTCATGATTCAGCATTTCAGACTCCTTCCCCACCTGACAGCATAATTAGTATCATGATAAACCAAGTGAGAAACAAAACAAGTAAAAATTCTGCAAAAGCAAAAATTTAGCAATCAGCAATTCAGCACTATTATCACCTCAGTTAGTTTTTCTCTCAGGGAATCCAACTGAGCATCTATATCTGGATCAAAAGGAGCATCTAGATTGAGGCCATTCTCACATGATTTCTCCTGGAAGTACATTTTCTTCCAAGGTTAAAATTAAACCAAAAACTAAAATCTATGCTAAGGAAGCAATATTTCTCAACTAGTACATATACTTGTGGTATTAAAATACATATTCATAGGACCCCCTTTTTTCCTCTTTTCGGATGTTAAATATTTCTCAGAATATGGAGTGTGAATCAAACCCATGTTTGAGCAGGAGAAAAAAATTAATAATCTGTGCCAAAGGTCGCATGAAATCATACAGAACAAGCTTCATTGGAGGCATTTGTTTTAAGGTATATCATCACCTTAACAGGAATTAATGGACAGCCTGGTGCTATAATGTTCCCGCTATGCACAGGATCCACAAAAAGGTCAAAATCATTGTGTGTCTATATTAGGCAGTCTTACCCTGCATTCGAAAGATGATGATTACATGATTCGAACCTATGACCTCAGAAAAACATGGTAACAATATCAACCGTTGTACTAAGATTCCCCTCCCACCTTCCTAGGAATTGCATTCCCAAAAACACTACGACCATGAAAAAGATTGAAGCGTTTTTACATGTTAATTCTTTCCGGCGGTATTTTGGGCTTGAAAGGTCACCATAGGCATTTTGTCAGGGATAATGTTAAGCTTAAGTGACCTGTATCTGATTTGCTCAAGAAGGGGAATTTTGTGTGGTGCTATGAGGCTGAACAAGCCTACAGGAAGCTGCAGCAGTGCATAACCACAGCAACAGTTCTCTCCCCTAGGTAGCTAGATTTTCCACCTTTTCCGTCAGACAGCCACTCTAAGCCTCTATAATTTGTTCCAGAAAATGTTCTACTATAGGTTCACTGCGTCAAATTATGTTGCAGCATATTACAAGAAAAGTACTGACATAAAACTGTTAATAAGTAAAACCTTCAGACAAATGCAGTACATATTTCGAATTAGCAACAGTGACATGTAGGGTAAAGCAGATGAATTATCAACATAACAAGCCAAAACCATAGTTAAGAACCAATTCGAGCAAGTAAGAGAGAACGTACAGAGTTTGGCATACGAAAACCTTGAGGAACAGCAAAACAGTGATGAAGGCAGTACTTTTCCCAAACAGCCAGCTGTTTGTCCAAAACAGATTGAACCCTCTGGCGAACGCAATCAACGCCCTTTCACAAACAACCAATTGTATAGAGCAGTTAACACAAATTATAAACTTGAATTATTACAATTAATCGCTCTAACCCTAATTATTTAGTTGAGAAAAGTTGTGTCGAGTACAAAAAAAGAGATTAACCTTTCTCAGATCTAGGGACCTTTGTGTGTCTTCTGAGTTCACCTTGGTCGATGCTTCCCTGCAAAACACGAACACTAAGTCATAGGATTTGAAAATATGAAGAAGAAGAAGAAGCGAAAGGTAGTGTTAGTGTTACTGGTAGAAGAAATCGAAAGCTTCGTTGACAACATCATCCACGGTGTTGAGAACTTCGTTAAGGAAGAGTTGCGGATTCAGATCATGCGAATCGAAAACTGCTTCACTCTCACTCCCTTCCATTCCCGCCAAATTCCACTCCGCGTTCGCCTTTCCACTCTTTTAAAAAAACAAACCAAAAAGCGTTTTATAATGGTGTGAGTGTGACACTGACGTGCCTTACCACTAGAACAAAAATAAAAAATAAAAAATAACCGAGAAATTCTTGCATAGCAACACCAAGTTAATGAATTTTATATACATCACAAAAAAAAAAAATTAATAACACATTAACAATTTAATTATGGTTTCATCCTTGGCTTTCACGGCCTTATAGATAAAAGCAAAACACAACCTCATGTTTATTGTTTAAGCCCAAATTATCATCTTACTACATAATAAAGGAAAAAAAATACAGAATTGGTTGAACTGAATAGCTATTATACATAGGGGTGGCAATACAGGTACACCAAGTTGACCCGTACACGACCCGTCATGTCGTTTATGTATGTAATTTTTTTCCGTGTCGGGTCACGTGTCAACCCGCACAATGTCTTTTTTTATTTTTCAATTAAATATTTTATTATATTATTATTTTTATTCATTTATATATTTATATATATATATATAATTTATTTATTTTTTAAAAAATCTCACTTTTTTTTTTAATTTTAAATTTTGCGGGTCGTGTCGTGTTCGACCCGTGACAGCGGGTCGTGTCAGCCTGACTCATTTACAAAACGGGTCGTGTCAAAACACAACGTGTCTCGTGTCGAGTTTTATTGCCACCCCTTAACATTGCTTTATAAAAACTCCATGCTTGTATAAAACTCACACAACAATATGTCTATCCATATGTACTTGATCAATGAGCTTGAGGTTTAATAGAGAAGATGATTATATTTAAAATTTGAACCTTCTTTATATAGTGGTGACATGACCTTCTCATGTTGCCTTAGTACGATGATATTTGATACTATGAGTGCATCGGCGGACCCACACTATTGCAAGTGTAGGCAGGTGCAGACACAAATGCATGGAGTTGGTAGTCAAAAAATGATCTTGAATTTCACTCTACTAGATTAGGCAATAGCCAGCTAGAGAAGAAGATGGGGAACTGGACAACGCCTGACACAATACAAGTAGGAAATCAAACGCCAATTCATTCAAAAGTTCACAGATATTATTAAAATTATATATAAAATTATTAAAATGACATTCATTTAATTTTTTAAATTTTAGCTTAGGTGATTGTTTATTATAGTTTCCATGATTATTAGATTATGAGTTCGATCCTCACTTCCTCTTATTTGTGATATATAATTATATTTTATATCAAAATAATAATAAAAAAAGGGCAAGATTATTTTGCATTGTTATAAAAATAATAATATTAACAAATAATTATTGCCTTAAATTGCGATAACTTAATTGATCCTTGATTATTAATTTTTTTTATGTTAAGTTAAAGTTTTCTTTTCTTGCTTATATTCTTTTTTTTAATGCATTTAAAACTTTTTAAAAAAAATTCGTTGTGCATACATAAATAATTTTTTTTGTATGGTGATATTTCAATAATCTATCTCATGTACGGAATGTCTATTTATGACCTATGCTCTATAAGAATAAATCTTTGGTGCTACTGTTGCATTTAGATTCAGTGCATCCCGCCAATAGGAGTATTACACATCAGAGGAGTGAAAAAAAAAATTGACCGAAAAAAAATTGACCGAAAAAAAAAATTGACTGACATGTAATATTTTTATTGGTAGCCTATGCTCTATTTGTAGGTCTAAATCATGTGTGTGTGCTTCAACCATTGGTTGTTGAGGAGGTTTAGCAACTCTGAGATATTATTGTCATAGTCGTATGTAAGCAAGATGATGTATACGCGGGATGAAGACGTTTCCTTATTTTTTTAAGTCTTTTATTATTGAGCCTTTAGGTCACAAACGAGTTGGACCCTTTATCCTATTTGATATGGATTCAGATCAATTAATAAGGATGCTAAATCACAATATCTATTCTCTACCAACACTTTCTGAAGCACAACATATGAACCATTTTTTGAGTTAATTCTCAAAACTTTATCATGGAAGGAAAATTGAATGTTCATTTGAAAACAATATCATTTTGGAAAATGCTTTCCTTTATAAATTTATATTTAGAATTTATTTGTAAGTGGTTATTGGATGACTTAATCTGTGAGAAGATAAGCAATACAATATAATAGACTTCAGATGATTACAATTGAATTACAAACTCATTGACGGGGTTATTTTGATCAAATATAATAAAAAAAAGGCCAACCAAAATTAAGTACAGAAAACAATAAAATTTTTACAAACAAGGAGCTTGTTAACTATATGAGAGAGAGAGATTTATTTATTTATTTTACTTTTTTTTAATGGAACCCACCTGAATATGTGTGTGTTGCAAAATTTCCCATCTTATGTTACATAAGAAGTATAAATCCCTTTGACTATCTATATAAAATATGACTTCTACCATCAAACATGTGGATTAACTAATACGAAATTGTTCTAACTTAGCCAATGGTTTGAGTTTGAATCCCTGGGAACGCAACTACATTGAAACTTGATAAGGAAAGTTTTATCGCTTATATGGTCCTACTCAACTCGAATCGGACAAGTTGTAATCGATGAACCAATGGATAATAAAAAAAAACAATGTTAAATCTTCTATTTTCAAATCAAACCTTTTCAAATTGTAAGACTGAAACAATATAAAAAAGAGAATGTTAAATCTTCTATTTTCAAATCATAATATTTTCCATTTGGAAGACTGAAACAATGGCATTCAGCCAGAAACCGAAGTAACAAAAAGCATGTAGCCTATGATAAATGGCAACAAACACCATAGCTTTCTCAGAGGTTGTCGATCTGAAAAGTATATCCAGCTTCAGCAAAATGAGATTTCACCAGTGCAAGAGATTTGGAGCGGTGTGAAATTTTGTTCTTTTCTTCTTTGGGCATCTCTGCATAACTACAATGAGAGTAAATGAAATAAATATATCTTGCAAATTACAAATAACTATGAAACACTTCAATAGAACATGACACGAAAGGAGGGATGAAAATACGTTTGCTCATAGCCATCAGGTTGAAAAATCGGATCCCATCCAAAATCATTGGGTCCTCTTGGAGGAACAATCTTTCCCTAACATAGAAAATGTGTTAGTCATACACATTAACTGCTTTCTATTACATCAAATGCATATTAGGTGTGTGAATTGATCAAAACACAACTTTTCAACATATTATAAACACGTTTTTATAAGTGGAACCACATAATTATTATATTATTATAGACTAAATCTTAAAATTTACTCATGTATGTGACTTCATGAAATATGGAGATTCATATAATTTCACACTCAATTTCAATAGGCAATTCAAAGAACATATATGCACACATAATTATGTTTGGCAAACAGCATACAGGGGTTTAAAGAGATACCATTGTTTTTCCAGAAAATGTGATAGGTTCACTATCCGCACCAAGTGCAAAGGAAAATACACATAAGGCATACGCTGATTTATCATCATATGCCATCAATAAATTGTTGAGACCTGGAAAATGAATCAGAGGAATGAGTAAATGAAATTCTGAGAGATATCCTGAAACCATAGTACTAAAAAAGTTGAAAAGTAATCCAAAATTATGCAGTTAAGGTACAACCTTCATGACCAATCTTCTGCAGAAACCATTTGCTGCATGATTTATCAAAACAATTAGACAATTAACATCAGGAGTACGTACAAAATCATGTTGCACCCTAATACTAATAAGGAATTTAAAAAAATCTCACATGCTGATGCATCAGAAACTAGTATTTGTATTAACATATATGCATTTAGCTAGAAAGAATTCAGATGGAGATGAGAAATATACTGATAACTGAAAAAAAAAAAAAAAAAAAAAGAGAGAATATATCATGTCTAGCTAATAAAAAATAAGATATTTATAAGAATTTAATTTATAATAATTGTAGAAACTTCAGAATACCGTGAGGAACATAAATAAAAAGGGATCATGAAACAAACTAATTTTTAAGCTTGTATAAATTATGATATTGTAGAAACAAAAATTTGTGATAAATCTTTCCCAGAAAACTATGATTAAAATAGTAATATCCTACTACATTGAAAAATTACTTCAAAGAAATCTTAAACCCAAAATAAAGTACTAAAATAATTGAAGAAAACTGCAAACCACAGTGATTATATAACTAAAACCAGCTGGTTTGGAAATAAACTTAGAAGTGGATGATTCAAAGCCATGCTACAAGCCTCTCTTTGTACGCTTGTTACTGCATTTGCATGAGATAAAACCTCCTGCATGCAGCAATTAATACCTTGTGATACAGGCCCTCCCACGAAGGTGTATGATAAGACCCAGATCGACACGGGGGAAATAATACGGAAACTCAATAACAGAAACGGGTATTAATCTTCTCCAAAACAGTAATATCCAAATCTAATTACATGTTGAAGGATACAGATGAAAGAGGATTACACTGGACAGATTACAGAATTACAGACTTAGACTCGACTAAAAGTAACAACACAAAGGAAATGACTACAACTCTGATTATTTCTCAGGACAATTCGAAAAGTCCTGATTTTTCCCAAATTCCCAATCTATTTCATAGTTCCGACCCCCTAATCTTGCTTTTCTCCTCTTTATTTATATGACTTTGCTATTGACATTATGCTTTTGGTCATTCCCCCAAACAGATTTCTCTAACCGTTTTGCAGCTGAGTCAGCATTGGTGATTTGTCCAACTTAACCCAAAACTTCTTTCAAAAATAGACTTTAAGGGGTGGAGATGTATCAACGCTTCTGGTCCATATTTGTGAAGAAATGGCAGCCATGAGAGGAATCAGCAATTCAAAGATCAATGAAATGTTCATAAAATTAGTGAAGGTTTTAGATGAGGCAATCGAGAAGATGGAGACATTGAGATTTGAAATCAAGAAGCACAATGCTAATAATCAGTCAAAGAAGAATCAAGAAGAGGCAGAGGCAGGGATGAGATTAAAAATCCTGAAGAAGATGAAGACGGTATTCGGTCAGAAAAACAAATTGAAGAAGAAAAAAGGAAACAAAGAAAAAGAAACAGAAGGACGTGCAGAAGACAAAGGAGAAGGAGGAAGAAACGAGGAAGAAGCAGAAGAAATTGGAGAAGAAGAAAAAGAAGGAAAAGCACAAGAACAAGGAGAAGAAGAAGACGACGAAGAAGGAGCAGAAGAAATTGAAGAAGAAGAAGATAGGTGATCAAAAGTCCAAGGTGAAACGGGGTAGCCACATGCTACCATGTGCCACCACAAAAACAAAGACGACGTGGCAAACACAATTTTTACATGAACAGAGCTAGATTTCCCAGTCTGCATCATTTCTGATGGAGAGAAAACCCCATCCAAAAGTTATTAATTGACCCGCTTCTACCCTCTGTTAGAGAAAAACGAGATGAATACAAATAGGAATGACTAACACAACGTCATTACTTGTTAGTCTCCATGTATATATTTATACTGAAAAATAAGAACCGCTACAAGAAAGATGGGAACAGCCTAATAATTCAAAATAAGCTATTAAATACATATATAAGTAACTATTCTCTAACACCATCAATTTCCTACCATATTTTCAACCAGTTTTGAGAAATCATATGTTTCTTGTTCTTTTCTTTACCATAGTATTATGCTCATAAACTACAATATAAAATGAATAACACTTTCATGAGGCCTTAAACTATTATGATAAAACGGGTAATGAATTCATAAAGTTCACCTGAGTCTGATGATTAAGGGTGAAAGAGAACTTACATATAAGGCCCTGTAAAAGTTTGAAACATTCAATCAAAACCAGTGTCAAATCTTTATAAATGGCATCTTTCCTGGCATGAACAATAAGAAAATTATATCTACCTGGAAGACCCTTCAAGGCATTGAAACAGAGGCAAGTGTCTTCGACCAACACAGGTCCATGAACCTTGCCAAACATAAAAAGTATCATAAAGGTTAAAAAAGAGAAAAACAGTAAACCAACCTAATATCATACAAGCCTAGGCATATATGAGAAAAGAGAGTAATTAAGTACCTGAGCAGCAGCCAACCGAGCCTTCTCTTTGGAGATATCTTCAGGCTCTCCTTGCAACTCTGGCACTGCAAAAAAAAAAAAAAGAGAAAAAAAAAAGGAAGAATGAGGCAAGTAATAATTTCCAAAAATTGAAATTCTTGATCAATGGAGGACCAATATCACCATTTTTGTTCAATAAGATGCCGAAGTAAATGATTGACTCATTCCATACTATCAAAAGAATCGCACTAAATCTCTTAATAACACGAGTGAAACCATTTCATAGAAGTTCATTAATATCATCTTTTTATAAAGCAAATCGATATCACTCCTGCTTCTATAATAACAAAAGATTACCTTTTATGTGGAAAAGGCATGTATCAATGATTATGAATTTACAAATGGACAATTCCTTAATATCGTGTTCACTATTCAAGTGGAAGAAAACATAAAAAAGTAACAATTTAAAAAAAAAAAAAAAAGATGGAAGGAAAAGGTGATATTACAGTCAAGTTTGAGGGACTGAAAAGGGATAGAGTGGCCCAAAATGGCACGAACTTCTTCAAGCTTTTTGGCATTGCCAGTGACAAAAGTAACTGGACGTGACAGTACCAACCCTGAAGCAGTGACTCTTGCACCAGCCATTTCCCAATTCTTCTTTGGTTTTTCTTAAGTAAACAAAACCTATCAGTGACAAAATCAGAGACCCATTAAAAATAAATAAGATGAATAAATAAATATTTTTTTTTTCTTTCTAGGCATGTCAAACATGGACTTGAATTCAACCCTATCAGTGGATACAAACACAATATAATCACACACACACACACACACACACAAAGAAAGAATATTGGAGAAAATCAACTTGCACAATAACACATAGGTACCCTTTAGAGACCAAAGGAGTGAATAGAGAACCACATACGATAAAACCCAATGAAACGAGCGCTTACTTCTATGGCGGCAGTGCTGCGTGTGATGTGAACAAGTAAAGAACGCTCTCACTAGAGTCTCAAATTTCTCACTTTTTATATATCACCGTCTTATTAAATTTCTCTTTCTATGGCGGCAGTGCTGCGTGTGATGTGGATTTTGTGTTGAGCAGAGCTTGTTTCGTGGTACGCGCTGTAAAGTTGGAACCTTTACCTTGTCCCTGACCACCTATATTCATGGTCACTCTCCTTTTCATGGGGTTTATTTGAGAACATCTTTTATGTAATATGACAGAAGTTTTCTCAGAAATAAAAAAGTGTGTCCATCAATTATAAAAAAAGAAAAACATATTTTTTGAAGTGAGAGTAACATGAGAAATAAATCTCATATAGAATAAGAGAATGATTTCCCTACTTTTAATTGATATAATATATATTTTATTTTGTATTTAATAATTCTAATAAAAATAAACTAAACTAGTAATATTTAATAATTTTAATTATTTAATATTAGTGACAGGGCAAATCCAATTCCGAAAATTATAATAATAATGAAAATTAAGTAAATTCCAATTGTTAAATATTGATGAGAAGATATAAGGGAAATCATTATTTCATTTTACATGAGATAATAATCTCATGTTCTCGCATTAAAAATTATGCCATCATTTTTTTTTTAATAGTTGGTGGACCCCATCACATCATGTGTCTATAGTAGGAGATAATTATTTCTTACAACATAAGAAAATAGAACCTCAAAATATAAAACTGTAACCTTTGACACGCTTAAGCACTTTTGTGATAGAATTCTCCTGCTAACCCTTTTGCCAAGGTGGTACAATAATACAATTACTTAATCCATGTGCTGCTGTAAATCAAGTTTCTATAGTTAAAAATCACTTTCAAAATTGAGTTTATTATCTTATAGAAAAAATGATTGTGTAACGTTATAGAGATTCATTTTGTGTGTCATATTTTTTTCATTTTTTTGTTTTAAAATGTGTAGACCCCACAAAATATTGTGCGTAGGAAAGTTTATTGTGCAATGTTAAAGGAGAAAATGAAAATCGTCTTTTGATTGATGTTTTTGGCAGGTGACTAGGAGAGTGGAAGGGTTGGAATTGGAGATCGGAGGGAGATTTATTGGTGAATGGTGCGTACTTCACCCCATCAGGTGCTGGAGCTTCAGCAAGATATGCCAGAGCCTCTAGCTTAGGAGCTAAATCTTCTTCCATGATTGGTTCCATGACTTCTAAAGCATAGCATAGCATATGAATGAAACAGCCATCTTTTTTCTTCTTTTTGTGTTTGATTTTCAGTTTTACCATACATCTATAGTAGATACATGTTATTTAACAAGTGATATTTGGATAAAAAATATATTTTTCTCTCCTTTCCATATAATTATGATAGTCATTGCTCAATTTTTATTAGATAAATGCACTGAGTGAATGATACAATAGTAGTATGATAAATATTTCCCCAAATATCATATAAATTGGTTTCCTCACACATCACCATCATGCATTCTTGACAAGTGTACATTAATTACACATGTCAATATGTTATATGTTACCCATTTTCCCATCCACATTGTGTGTTATTTTTGTTGGTCAACCTTAGCTGCTCGACTTGCTTCAGCTGAAACAAAACAATAGCATTGTAAGAGTAGGTGCAGAAGCGTGGTTCCAGCAAGCACTAATATTTCAAAAATTCTACCGCGTTATGTTTCATATTCTCTGATATTTCGATACTCTCCAACATTTCAACACATGTTGTAGAGATTCAAAAAAAAAGTTCAAAGGATACGTTGCGTTACGTTTTTAGTTCTAACTATTAGATTTGTTGGAATACGATTACTATTTTATTGAGTTTAATATAAATTTTTGTGATATATTATGTTTCTTTTCAAAATTGATAACTATTATAAGTTTAGCTTTATTTTTTGTTATATTATTAAATATTAAATATAATATACACTACATAAATTAAAAATATTATTTAATATCAAAAATGTAAAATTTAATATTTTTTAAAATTAACAATATGAGAGTATGATATCGTGTCATGTCCCGTATGAATATTAGTGCTACATTGGCGTGGTCCATTGTTTTCCTTTCTCTTATTTGGTCCTTTCCTGCTCATTTGATCAACCTTACCCTCCAATTCCCATATATATTTTTCCCAATGTCAAATCATGTCTCCTTAGGTACTGTTCAGTTTTTTAGGATTTGAATGAGCTGAGATATATATATTATAAATTTTCTCTTACTTCACTTTTGCTATTTATTTTACTATGTTCTGTTGAGTTAATTATACAAGCAAAAACATCATTGTCAAAGTTGAGTTATGGAAACACTTTATCAATAGCAGTTGTATTCCCTTTTAACTTTCTCACCTTTCAGCCTTTTTCTTTGTCAATGGATGTAATATTTGCTTTTAATCTTTTGTTATGCAATTATGGTTGTATATCATTAAACATATCTGCCAGTGTTCGTTTCTCTACCAACTTGTGTGATTACTCCGTCATTCTCTTTCGTTTAAAAAAAAATGATGTAGTGCTAACCAATTATTAATTTGAGATTTCCCCGGCTTTTACTCTATCATGGATGAAAATTATGGACAAGACATGTGATGATTTCAAGTATCTTTTTGCAGTAACATTTGTATCCAAACTTTTCACACTGCACTTCACAAAAGTGTGTACTCTAAAGGGCATGCCTGTGTAACAATTAAAGTCTCCAAGGCTACGGTGATGGGAGGAGGATATTTGATAAAAATAAAGGTTATAGAAAGATATGGAGAAAGATAATATTTTTATTATTACACAACTCTTTTCTTTTTGGCTTGTTATAAAATGATGGAGATGATATCTATTTATACTAGTGGCACCTCCTCAAAATAATGACTCCAAATAATTCTAGAGTTTTCTATACTAGCCTAGTACAAATATTAATTATAGTAGATTCAACTACCATCATTAAGAATGGTAGGTGCAACTACCCTCTAGATCTTTCATGGAATTGACTAGAATAGAAATTTCTAGATCTGAGCTAAACTAACTCCTAAAGTATAATTCTAGATATTGGGCTAAATGTATACTAAGTCCAATGGACCAAAAACTAAATCAAGTTTATTTATTCAACAACCTCTTTAAACTTGATTTTGTAACTCCAAGCAATTTTCTCATCTTGACAAAGTCTTCATTCTTGAGTGGCTTGGTGAAGATATTTGCTGCTTGTTCTTGAGACTTCACATATTTTATATGCACCTCATTTCTTGCAATGCATTCCCTTATAAAATGATAGCGTGTGTCAATGTGCTTTACTTCTATCATGGAAGACTGGATTCTTTGCTAATGCAATGACAGATTTGTTGTCAACATAAATATTGGTTGGCTCCTCTTGTTGCATATTCAACTCCTTTAGCAAGTTCCTTAGCCAAATGGCGTGACAAACACACGATGTAGCTGCGACATATAAATTTCCAAAGATGACTGTTGCACATTGAAAAAAATCATCTCACTTTCACTTTGAAGTCCCACATTGGATGACACTAGTTCCTCCTTCTCCATTCCCTTCTATCTAACAACCCACACTAGCACACACATATACAAAATTCAATAAGTTATTAATATTCAAGTAATAAAAATTATATTAACTTTTAAAAATACTTTTTTTAAATTATATTAACTAATCACTATCGAAAATTATATTAAAAATAAAAATTATATTAACTTTTAAAATAACAATTTTAATATTAAAAATTTAAAATTTATATAATTTTAACTATTTGGAGGGAGTTATACATTATTTGGAGGCAGTTAATATAACCGCCTCAAATTTTCTTTTGGAGGCGGTTAAAATAACCGTCTTAGGATATGTTTTGGAGGCGGTTAGAATAACCATCTCAGATTTTCACGTAGAGGCGGTTATTCCAAGGGTATCCGCCTTAGGATATGTTTTGGAGGCGGTTAGAATAACCGCTTCATATTGTCATATAGAGGCGGTTATTCCAACGGATTATGAAAATTGTTGTATTTTGCCTCGCGACGGTGGTAAACGTAATGATTTATGAACCGCCGAACCATGCATTTAGAGGCGATTTGAAGTGCCTCAAAATTCAAATATAACCGCCCGTTGAAACCATATATATATTGGATCTACTACGTGAATATTCTACTGACAAGGGATGCCGTAATGCAATTTCTCAAGTTGAACCGAATTTTTATATGTATGTAATTAAAATGAAATGAATTTCAGAATAAAATCAATTATTATTTTATAAATTTCTGAATAAAATGTTTTATTTAAGAATTAACTTAGTACTGATTTTATAATATTTTAAATGAAAAATTTACTTAATAATAAAAATAATTACTATTTTATAATTTTCAGACAAATAATTTTATTTATAAATTAAAATCAATATTTTGTTCTAAACATAGAAGATAGATTCTGCTACGTGCTTTCATGAAAGCACATGGAACGAAGCACAGTTTATGTCAAGACACGAGAGAAAGCTAGTTGAGGAGCAAGTTTCAAACATGTACGGTTCTGCAATAAAACTGCCAAAGCAACTATCTACATCCTATAATTATAGCAGCATCACATTTTCATTATGCAGGTTGCACAATTGTTCATATAAGTCAATCCAAAATTGTAACAAACTATGAACGTTTCTGACTGGTGGGTCTTGCTTTGCTGTGTGCTCTTTTCACGAGTTTGTTGGCCCCATAAACTTCCCCTGGCTCTCTCACGTTTCCACCTAGCTACTAAACGAGGAAACCGAGTGAGCATAGGAGATTCCAAAAAAGAAAAAACTTTTGCATTGCATGTCATGTCTATAAATATTACTGAATTCTTAGGCTTCGTGCCTTACATCGAATTTGAACGTTAATATT
>JAVKPL010011100.1:0-116299 GCA_032173675.1 Gastrolobium villosum | reverse complement strand
CCTTAGACCAAAAGTTATTACCTAGACTGTGTTCTTGAAGGCATGTTTTGATTGTATACCTCGTCTGCCTGAAACATGGAGACTCGTCATAGGTATACTGTTGGGCGTGTCCTTAAAGGGCACAGGGCTAGGGTAATAAGCTGAAGGAATTCGTCAAATCTCTGTGAGAGATTAGGTTATCTGTAAACCGGAGAAATCGGGATGACATTTACAGGGACTCGGGAATCTATGCATAGTAAAAGAGATCATGAGATGATCTGCCTTTAGAATAAAGCTTACCCAAAACCGCAGGGGTTGATACATTTCCTTACCCTAGGTTAATGGGAAGATAACCGAGACGAAGGAAAATACATACGGTAACCAAATATGTGCAATAGGTTGATCAAGTCATTAATCTGACTAGTTCTGGGGCAACAAAGCATTGCTAGTGCTCTGTGTTGTCATTAATTGGGTTGTGGGCTTGTTGGGCCCAAGCCCAGTTATGTCAGTAGCTAAGTTGGACCTAATGGGTCACACACTAACACCTTGTAGTTATGATGGACTAGCTTTAAAGGTATTGGGCCTAATAATGTTATTAGCCCAAGAAGCTGTTTGGAAGCCCACCTAAATGGGTGGGTGGTGCATGGAGTTTAGTAATGGGCTTGGATAGTCCAAGCCATTACTAATTAATTTAATTAGTTAAATTAATAATCAAATATTTGAATTTCGAATCTTGAATTTGAAATTTGAATTTTGAAATTTGAATTTCGAGATTCGAATTTTGAATTTGAAATTTGAAATTTGAAATTTGAATTTTGAAATTTGAATTTGGATTTGAATTTTGAAATTCGAATTTTGAATTTGAAATTTGAAATTTTGAATTTTGAATTTTGAATTTGAATGTTTGAACGTTTGAATTCAAGTGTTTGAATTCGAATTTGAATTGGTTTTGAAAAGTTGTTTCATAACAAAAGGATAAGACAGGATCTTATTGGAGCATATTCCTTGGATGAAGAAGCATCTTTGGAGGCTCTCCCTAGGCTGTTTGGTGCATCACTTTTAAGTGATAAGAGTGTTATCTTATCACTTAAAACAAACCTCCATTCAGATTTGGTGGTTGAGGGAATCAGTGGGTAAGTTGATTCAAATTTTGAATGCAACTGCTCAATGTATTTGGACCCTTTATAGGGCTGAATTATGCGCATGAAAACTATATACTATATGATAGTTTATGAATTTAAGTTTAAATTAATTTGAATTTAAATTCATGTGGATAAGATTGGAGGTTGTTGGCAAAGTTTGTTTTGCAACAGCTTCACATTATCACACTGTTTCATGCATAACTTTCAAAGAAATTTGAAAGTTTGTTTTTCATTTTGAATGAATGAATTCCATCCTCCTCTCCAAAGGGTGTGCATAAATAGACATGTTCCTCACCTTAGGTTTCATTGGAAAACCAAGCCAACTCTCCTCCTCTATGCACCATTCTGTAGGGTAGCTCAGTACACCTTTCCAAACAGGATACCTAGCCTCCACCCTCACCACTTGTGCGCATAGCAAGCCTCATTGTGGTGTTCATCTGGTGGCTTTCAAGAAAGAGTTCTTGCATCATAGACGAACGGTGGTGTGGATCACCATTAGAGGGTTTGAACCCTTCAAGCCTGACATCTCATCTCCCTGACTGATCAGGCCAAAACAAGGTAACATCATGCTGTCTTAAAGCATGAATCTATGAGTGCATGTATGTTCCGCAGTAAAAATTTTGTTTTACACCTTAAACACTCAAATATATGCCTTTTCAATAAGCCACCCCAAACACTCAAATATATGCCTTTTCAATATTTGACTTTTTGCCTTTTTTGAAAATGACACCTTCGCACCAAGTTTCCACATTATTTTCTAGAGAAATAAAATGCAGCCAATTTTGTAGGATTGGTTGCGTAAATGTACAAACTTTGGGAGTAGATCCTCTCATGTGAAAAAGTGGTCATGTGGTCATATTTTTTGATCACAACCACTTATTCATGATGAGATAAGAGAGAGGAAAGTGTATAATTTTCAAATTAGTGATTGTGATCAAAGAACATGATCACTTTTTCACATGAGAGGATCCACTCCCACAAACTTTTAAGTTGTGGTTTCGATCAATTCTTGTTTCATAGGTCAACATAGATAATGACGCCAAGAACATATAGAAGCAGAGCATCGCATTGGCCCATTGTCTACTCAATACTCATCTCTTAAGTCATTAATTGATTACTACATATAATAAATGAGGCAAGATCCTTTGACACTGGTATTAAATTTCAAATTTAACATCTCATATGAGAGTCGTTAGATTAAAAAAGATCAACAGTGTCACATGCTTACAAATCAGAGCCGTTGGTCTTTTTTGATCTTATGACTCTCAGATGAGGTGTCAAATTTGAAATTTGATACTGGTGTCAAAGGATCCTATCTCATAATTTTTTGGTAGATAGAAAAGAAACGTAGTTTGGTATTCTGATATAGATACAAAGTGCTAGGATGACTCGAATCGCAATCCATGTATGTTATAAAACTTTTGCTACGTACTTATCGTGGAGAATATATTGAAAGCATCAAATGGCGCTATATGTCTGGTGTTTCACCTTAAGCATCTCTCCTATAACGTTAGGTATCTGATGCCACTCTAGTAATGGCAGGCCTTAGTTTTAAGTGTTTATTTTCATCTACAATGTATGTATGGCTTGATGCCTACTGTTTCATAATTCACAGAATCTTCTTCATTGGGCGGTTTACAAGCGCTGTCTGTTTTCTCCAAAATGTACTGCAAAAATAAGGAACATATTCTACTGTAATACTAAGGAAAATATTCTTCTGAAAATATTCCCAAGTTTTTGTATTTTTTATTTTTCATTTTGCAGTTGAGTTCATCTTAACCACAGATTATAAATTCTCCTATACTGACAACACTTTTTCAATTTTTCGGTTCATGATCACCGAGAAATGTGTAGGCTCAACTTTTTTTTTATTCGTGTGTACAAACTTTAAAGGTATTCACTGCCAAAAGTCAAAAGTCGCACAAAAAATTACTCATCGAAAGAAGAAAAACATCACTGCATACTTACATTATTATAGTCACAATTGTCCTTGCTATTACGGATGTTGTTGCATATATGATCATATGCTTTTACAACTCACCGGGTTCATTATTTATTCGGTGATTATATATATATATATATATATATATATATATATATATATATATATATATGGGTTTTATAATTCTCATTCAACATGAGAATTCAAGTTTTCCTACACACCATTCGATTTCCGTGTTGACATGAGTCCTACATATAATTTTTTCTATCATGTGGGTCCCATATGTTTTTTTATCTCTACAACATGAGATTTGAATTCTCATTTAACATGAGAAAATCAAACCCATATATATATATATATATATATATATATATATATATATATATAGGTAAATTTTTTCTCATGTTGCATGAGAATTCAACTCTTATGTTAGTGATCATTCGATTTGTGTGCAAAGTTTTTCTTTTCTTTTTCATTTTTTAATAAATATGGGGCCCACCACTAGTTGAGTCACGACATAAGAATTGAATTCTCATCCAATATAAAATCAAATCCTATATATATATATATATATATATATATATATATATATATATATATTTAGTTCTTAAACTTATTAACGGCTCAACTCTAGGTATGTAAAAGGGAGTAGTGTGCCTCTATTCTACTTTTATATGATTTAGGTATATGGTAAAGGAAGGTTTATATTTCTAAACTAGATTGTTTACAAATTCTTATAATTAAATTTTAATCATTGATTTTTACTAATTTAATGGTTATAATTTATTAAAAATTTATAATTAATTAATAAATATGATTCAATAAATTATAATCGTTGAATTGATGAAAATCGATAACTCTTTTTTGTCTTGCTAACCCTTCAATTTTTGTGTTGGTGGTTTTTTTTACATGGGGCCACATGTTTTTTTTTTTTTTTTTCAATGTGGCAGAAGACAATGATTCTCGTGTAATATACAAAAGTCACTTAACCCTTTAATAAATCATACATTATATCCAAAAAAAAATCATAGATTATATCCAAAACTTGACTTAATTAAAGTAATTAATGAGTTTTGCATACTTTTTTAAAAATGTACACTATCAACCTAAAATTCAAATATTTATAAATTACTCCTCATTTAATAATTATCTTGCATCTGAATAATTATTTTAGAAATTTATAAAAGAAAAGAGTTTAAAAAAAATTAGCATGCAATCTTTATAAATGATTTTCTCCACGAGAATACTTCACTTTTTAGCACCAAACATTCCATCTTATGACATGTTGGGTGTACAACACATGACAAGGACTAATAATATAAGATCTAATAACATATATATAAAGTTAGATTAAGTTTTAATACTATCCAGCATTTAACATAATATTATACAAAATAATATACTATATAAGATATTAGTATCCAGTATTTGGTAATATACTGTATAATACTAAATAGGATAGATTTTAATATGTACGCTTGCTGCTACTCGAAGGCAGATTCTGCAAGCACTGAACAACAATGTTGCTGAAATTTCCTGTATATCGCACGTGCTCTTCTAAAACAACAGTCTCTTTGGCAACAAATCTATATATTAAACCCCTGACTCATCTCCAATTTACAAAAACCTCCACCACCAGAAGATACAATCCCCACAACAACATACCCAAGTTGTAAATAACAAAATTAATCAGAAAGACCCACAAAGTGTTGTTAGGGAGACAACTAGGACTTCCCCAAGAGAGGTGAAGTGACGTTTGGTGAATTGCTCAATTACATGTCTAATGAAGAAGGGATGCGATAGACAATTATGCAACATGTAAAAATGGATGGCACCCATTTTTTTTTCTCTCACTTCTCCTCTTTGAGTCTCACCCTCTTTTTTATTTGTTGCATTAGACAAATTATTAGTGGGTCCAGCCCACTTTTTGTGTGTTGCAATAGACAATCATGCAACACGCAAAAAATTGAGTGAGACCCAATTTTTCTTTTTCTTCATCAATATCATGCGCATTGTGATGGTGTTCAATTCGGTGAACCAGAACCCGCTGTACATGCAAAGCATTGCGGCGCATCCCGGCCTCGTTGGCGTGAGAGACACATATTTTCTATTGAGGAAGGGAGGTTCTCTGAGATTGTACCAAGATGCATATTGTCCCGATGAGACTGTACCAAAGATTGAGGTTGATTGTGGAATGGTTTTTAGGCACGAGAAATGCTAGGATGATATCTGCTATCTATATGTGAGGTACGTGACTTGTGTATATTCTAGCGGCCGGGTGATAAGTTCATAAACACCTTATGTTCCATCTTTTCATGAAACATAAAATGGATGCGCTTGACGACATGAGTTTAAAGACAAGAATAATAAAGACGCTGGAGGACAATATCATTAACTTCTTGTTGTACTTGTTAAAAAAATGCTCTGTTCTGTCCATATATATATATTTAGGGCTGAAATATTTGTTTTTCGTTGTATGTTGTCATTTACCTGTTGGAACATATGGGAAAAAAAAAAAATATATTGCTTTTTTTAATAAATAATTATGAATAAGTTGATTTTGGGAACTTAATTACGAATATATTGCACTCATTCACGCTCAAATTGGGTGTGACCATTCACGCCTAAGTTAGGCGTGACTCAGGGGAATTCACACCTAATTTAGGCGTGACTTATCTGGTGTTGACACGTGTCACAAAAAGTTAACAATTTAATTGTAAAACTTCGTAAGGCTATAACTTTTGACTCGGGTATCCGAATCAGGTAATTCTTTTTTTGATTTCACATAACTTTTCGAGATCTACGCAATGACATCTCATTTGATATATGTTTCTTTAAAGCCATTTAAATTATATATGCCTAAGAGAAAGAAAAAATAAATACATTTAAAATAAAAAAGAGACTAATGGGTATAAGAAAAGAAAACTAATCCATAAATCGAATCTGAACTCTAAAGTTTGGAAACGTCTCTGATACAAAAACAATGGCTGAGTCTTTATGGCTGGATTCATTGGAAGCTCATGAATGATTTTCAAAAATAAAATCCTTGTTCCTTAGAGATTTAGAATATTTATTTAATTATTTCCTTTATTAATACAGATTTTTCAAATTGATTTTTGAGTTTAAATCACAAATCAAATATTTATTTTATTTCCATTATTAATAATAATTTTTTAATTTTTTTAATTTAAATCACAAACCAAATCTTTATTTATTTTTTATATTAAGATTTTTGATTTTTTTAATTTAAATTACAAATCAAATCTTTATTTTTTTATATTAAATCACAAATCCAGAACTCGGACGCTTATGGTTTAAACGTTCTTATAATACCATTTGTTGCAAATTTGAATTATTTTTGTGAGAGATAAAATATGTCAAATGAGTTGTCATTGCGTAGATCTCGAAAAATTTTGTGGAATCAAATTTTTTTTTACTCGATTTGGATACTTGAGTAAAAAGTTATGGCTTTTCAAAGTTTTACGGTTCGTAAGTTGACTTTTTTGTGTCACGTGTCAACACGAGACGAGTCACGCCTAAATTAGGCGTGAATGGCTTGGGAGTCACGCCTAACTTAGGCGACAATGGTCACGCCTAACTCAGGCGACAATGGTCACGCCTAATTTGAGCATGAATGAGTGCAATAGATCCATAAATAATTTCGAAACAACTACATTTTCGTAATTATTTATTAAAAGTAATATTTTATTTTTTTTGCCCGGAACATATTAGTACAAGTGTAAGGAATTAATCATGATTTGAATTAAAAATCAATAATACTCAAAAGATATCTACTAATAAAATAAGGGATAGGATATTGTTACTACCAAATAATGTTATTATCATATCTTAACCGTTGATTTCCGCCAATCATGCGCATCAATTTGCGTTGCTACGTTATTTTAATTATCTCTGTACGTTGTTACGTTGCTAACTAATATAAGAATAAATATCATTTTTGGTCCTTAACAAAAAAATTCGGTCTCCATTTTAGTCCATTATAAAAAAAGAGTCACCTGGTCCTATGAAATTTAAATTGGACCTATTTTAGTCTTTTTGAGACTAATATAGGTCTTTTTTGAATTTGTGAGGATCTCGATTTTAATTAAATTGATCTACTTTGAATTTTTTAGGACCTCATCGATACTAATTTTTGGTAAGAGACTAAAATGGGTACCATATTTTTTGTTAGAGACTTAAAATGATATTTACTAAAACTATAAATATTGAACCAAAGGATAAATAATAATCTACCTGACTAAAAAAAAATTCAAAATCTCATGTCCGCAAGTGCGGACATGTGACCCACCGTGGGTCCGCCAGTGAATGTAGGTACACAATCCCACGTGCAGCACCAAGGGCAATGGAAGACCTTGTTTCCCAACTCAGTAGAGTCCTGCCAGCTCCATTATTTGCTATAACATGAAAATGGAAAGATATGTAAGCAAACATTAACTTTCTAGAATCCAAATTAAAATCCATGTTAGTTCTAAATCAATTGCAGTATCATTCACCTAAAACTTGCCAAAAAAAATAAATAAATAGAAATATTGTTCTTTGCAAGCAGCATTTCATCAAATCTTAAGCCTTACACTAAATTCATAGTTGAAATATTTAACATGCAATAACTAAATCCTAGAGCCTTATGCTGTCAACATTACTTTAGAAAAAATTTGAATGTTAGAACATTAAGTACAATCCTGAAGGGAAATATTTAATGACACCAAAGTTTAAAACACTGAGGATCAGCTAAGAGGCACAAAATTCAGATTTCTCAGACAATGCTTTTATATATCATCAAACTAAACTCTTGATGCAAGATTTCATCTCCCATTGGAAAAATGTACTACAAAGATGCAGTGGTCCCCAAACCAGAATTTCATATAAATTTTGTCACTAAATACAACTATACAGGCAAACACATCAATATTCACTCGTCACTTTTGTGTATAAACTCATCTTTTATTAGCCCTTTCAGCCTTAAAGCAAATGAGGTCTTCCAGCATCCGCGGTGTATAAACTCACAAAAATTTGCTGACGCTTTTGTGTCTCAAATCTCAATAATGTAGCAGAGATGGCTTCGGATTTTGTTAATGGGCATTTGGTATGAGAGATATTTTTTTTTATCGATAAAAAAAGATGGTCGAGATAAGTTATGAAAAAATGTTTGGATGACCAAAATTTGACGGGAAAGTTGGGTTTACTTTACTGAGGCTATATTTGATTGATGGTTATAGGAATGTGAATCGAAAATTTGACTCAAGATATTATATTCAGAATCCAAAACTTGGGCAAAAAAAAATACCAAAGGATCAAGTGGCATAATTATTTGCCTTTGTGTACACTACTAGAAAAGTCATTATTTTCGACGGAATTTTTCGACGGAAAAAAATTCCGTCGCAATTATTGACGGAATTTTCGACAGAATTCGTTTATCGTTGAATTTTTTAACGGAAAACAGATTCCGTCAAAAATTTTCGACGGAAAAGGAAAAACCGTCGAAAAATTTTGAAAAAATAAAAGAAAAAAAATTATATTTTGTAAATTTTTCGACGGAATTTCGATTCCGTCGAAAATTTTCGACGGAAAAGGAATTCCGTCGAAATTTTAAAAAAAAATATATGAAAAAGAAATTAAATTTTGTGGCTTTATCGACGGAATTTCTGATTCCGTCGAAGATTTTCGACGGAAAAGCAATTCAGTCGAAAACTTTAAAAAAAATAAATCAAAAAAGAAATTAAATTTTGTGGTTTTTTCGACGGAATTTCTAATCCGTCGATGATTTTCGACAGAAAAAGAATTCCGTCGAATTTTTTTAAAAAAAATAAATAAAAAAAGAAATTAAATTTTGTGGCTTTTTCGACGGAATTTCGATTCCGTCGAAGATTTTCGACGGAAAAGCAATTCCGTCGAAAACTTTTAAAAAAATAAATCAAAAAAGAAATTAAATTATGTGGCTTTTTCGACGGAATTTCTAATCCGTCGATGATTTTTGACAGAAAAAGATTTCCGTCGAATTTTTTTAAAAAAAATAAATAAATATAGAAATTAAATTTTGTGGCTTTTTCGACGGAATTTCGATTCCGTCGAAGATTTTCGACAGAAAAGTAAATCTGTCGAAAACTTTTAAAAAAATTAATTAAAAAAGAAATTAAATTATGTGGCTTTTTCGACGGAATTTTTATTCCGTCGATGATTTTCGACGGAAAAGGAATTCCGTCGAATTTTTTAAAAAAAAAATAAATAAAAAAAGAAATTAAATTTTGTGGCTTTTTCGACGGAAAAACAATTCCGTCGAAAACTTTTAAAAAAATAAATCAAAAAAGAAATTAAATTATGTGGCTTTTTCGACGGAATTTCTAATCCGTCGATGATTTTCGACAGAAAAAGATTTCCGTCGAATTTTTTTTAAAAAAATAAATAAAAATTGAAATTAAATTTTGTGGCTTTTTCGACGGAATTTCGATTCCGTCGAAGATTTTCGACAGAAAAGCAAATCTGTCGAAAACTTTTAAAAAAATTAATCAAAAAAGAAATTAAATTATGTGGCTTTTTCGACGGAATTTTTAATTCGTCGATGATTTTCGACGGAAAAGGAATTCCGTCGAATTTTTTTTAAAAAAATAAATAAAAAAAGAAATTAAATTTTGTGGCTTTTTGACGGAAAAGCGATTCCGTCGAAGATTTTCGACGGAAAAGCAATTCCGTCGAAAACTTTTAAAAAAATAAATCAAAAAAGAAATTAGATTATGTGGCTTTTTCGACGGAATTTCTAATCCGTTGATGATTTTTGACAGAAAAAGATTTCCGTCAAATTTTTTTAAAAAAATAAATAAAAATAGAAATTAAATTTTGTGGCTTTTTCGACGGAATTTCGATTCCGTCGAAGATTTTCGACAGAAAAGCAAATCTGTCGAAAACTTTTAAAAAAATTAATCAAAAAAGAAATTAAATTATGTGGCTTTTTCGACGGAATTTTTAATCCGTCGATGATTTTCGACGGAAAAGGAATTCCGTCGAATTTTTTTAAAAAAAATAAATAAAAAAAGAAATTAAATTTTGTGGTTTTTTCGACGGAAAAGCAATTCCGTCGAAAACTTTTACAAAATAAATCAAAAATGAAATGATTTTCGACAGAAAAGGAATTCCGTCGAGATTAGGGAAACAAATTAATTGGATTGATGAGAAAAAATTATGGAAACCAATTAATATATTTATTATTTTTCAATTAAACACTTTTTTTGCCCAAAATTAAATTTGTAAAAGAAACTTAATCATAATTTTATAAAATTATTGTATAAAAGAAATCTTAGTAATTAAAACGACCTTATTTGATTATATAATCATAACGTTTTTGTTCTTTTTTTTTTGGTTTGGTTAACGTTCTTTTGAAACTTAATCATCATGTAATCACTTTATGTGATTTAATTATAATTTATAACTTATAATTTTATTTTTTTAATATTTATGATTTAGTTATTCCGTACTACTTTATTTCCAAATTTGAATTAATGATATCAAACATTAAAAACTGTTATTTCCGTTTCTCTTTTATTTCCGTCATTAACATGGGCGATTTAACTGTTATTAAAACTTTTTGTTTTCTTTTTTAAATTATTTCAAAAAATTAATACCTTTAAATTTTTCTCTGTTAATTTTTTTTTATCAAATCTCTTTTATTTATACTTTCAAATTTAATATTCTCAATTTTCGTTTATAATTATAATATATTTTTTTCTTCTCAAAATTCAGTCTTAAATTTTATTTTTTAATATTAAAATTGACTCTATTTTTTCTGAAACTTATCATTTTTACATTAAATTTTATTCTCCCTCAAGAATGACATATGTCACTTTTAACTTCTTTTTTTTTTAATTTAAAATTCAATTTTCTAAATTTTAGTTTGGTTAATTAAATATTATATTTTTAATTCAAAGAGAATGCTTCAAATATAAACAAAAATATCTCAGCGCATAATTAATTTTTTTTTTAAATATTTTATAACTATTAGTGATAGATTATGAATATGGTTATAACTATTATTTTATAATTAAATTCATTAACTAATATATTACCAAAATATATAATTTATATTGAGAAGATAATTTGACATTTCATTGCCCTCCTTTTCATTTTCACTTCCCGCTTTCCCTTTTTGACAGGCTAATAGACTCCAGAATTTTTATTAAAAAAAATGTTTTCCTGCAGTGGGTTTCTCACCGACGCGTTGCCCTTGCCCTCTGTTGCAAGAAGAACGCCAAACCCAACATGCAGTTCGACCCTCAGGGGAATACTTTGGGGCACCCAAGGATCATTGTTGCAGAAAGTTTTCACCTTGGGCTTCAACTAGAGTTTTTTGAGGTTTCTGAAATGCACAAGGGGTCTAAGCATGCTTGGCTTGCAGGGAAGAAGATTTGTGTCGAAGTGGAAAGTGGGAAAGTTGACAACTTTGCAAAGTTTAAGGTTGAGAACAGGTCTGCCTCTTGTCGGGATTCGAATACAAATATCTGGGATTGAGTTCAGGGAGCGTTTCAAAGGTGTGACGGTATTGCTTTGTGGGTTGACCCTTTAGTCTCACGTGACCGTTGTTGGGACCCCATGTTGTGCTCATACGGAGAACAACCCCAAGATTGCGGTTGTGATGGATGGTGATGATGCGGTGTTGGTGTCACGGTTCATGATGGAGGTGCAAGGGCTGAAGGGCGTGGACAAGGAGGAGCCACTGAGGATACTGCATTTCAACACGAGGTAATTTTTATTTCTTTAGTTCCATGGATATGGTTTGTGTATTCTACAACTCACTTGGTGGTTTGTGTAATGAGTAAGAAAGCAGGTGTGCAGCCCTAGCCCTTCTTGGCCTTCTGATGTTGTCAAGACAGAGGATTGCTGGATTGACATTGAATACTGCAAGCAAAAAGGGGTTTGTTTTCTTCTCTTCATTTCTATTTCATATTTTTAGAGTGTTTGTAACAATTCAGATTTCTTGGTCAAATGGGAAGAGTTTAGCCGAGGAGTGAGTGGATGGGGTGTGGCAATTTGTGGGGCATGTGGCAGCCAACCAAGAGAGGGGAAGAGAGCTTGGTTTCCACCTAGAAGTCTTGTGATTTTGCTTATTTATTCTTTGTCTCGCGTGGTGTAGGCCCATCAAGGTAGTATACACGAGTAATTTATAACACGAGTGAAAAGATTAAGAAATAGCATCCTTAATTTGGAAAGACAGAAAATTGGAATGATTATATGGAAAATGGGTAGGAGTGGGATAAAAGACTAAGTCAGCAATGATGGTTTTCAGAAATTTAGAAATAGCATCCTTAATTTGTTGTTGCATCAGATACACCAGTAAATGTATGTCTTAGCAAGTGGTTATTATATATATTTCAATAATGATTGAATTTGGCAAACGTGATTGAATTTCGTACTGTTTTAAATTTTCAATAATAGCAAAACAAATCTTCATGATATGTGTTACTAGATTTGAAATGAACAATGCAGATTTGTGATGTCATTTGCTCTCGATGCTGGTCCAATACTTTGTCTCCTCATGTCTGAAATACTACCTAACAAGATCAGAGCCAGGGCAATGGCAATTTGCTTGGTTGTGCATTGGGTAATTGTTTAGTGCATGCATTCATTTAATGCTTCCTAACATAATTCTGTCTCATCTGAAGTAATTAATTCAGGGCATTCTTATGAACTTGAAATCCATTAATTCAGGGCAATGGCAATTTGAGTGATATGTTCATTTATATTCTAGCAAGGTCCTTTTATGCCTGTCAGTTTTATGTAATAGATAATTGGTAACTTGACATGGTAGCAGAGTATGAATGTTGAGAAAGTTACTGATTAGAGAAATCTTGATAACCCTGGTGAATAATCAATAGTATTCTAATAATCAGTCTTGGTGACTTATGTTGATTTCTGTTAACTTATTACTTCTACGGTGCATTAAAATATACATGTTTGAAGGAAGTTTTGGCCTTTAGGATTTTATCATGTCACTTAGTTTTTTTATCCGCAGCCTATTTCCTTCTCAATTTTTTTCAAGTTCTCTAAGACTGTAAACATTTCTATTACAGGTGATAAACTTCCTCTATTATTTTTGCGCTTGCTGGAGCAAATTGGGCCACAACTCGTGTATACTACTTTTGGTTCATTTTGTCTGTTGGCTGTTATTTTTGTGAATAAATTACAAGTTATAAGTATACTACTTATGTTTTAAATTAAGTAATTTCAACTCTAATTTCATGATATGCCTCTTGCAGATTTCCCTCTCAATGAAAAGATTAAGAGTATTAATGATCAGTATTGGACCTTAAGAGCAGAGGAGGTAAAGATTCCTTATTGTGTTTGTTTATTTCTTTCTTAAATTTATTTTAAAACGGGATCTTAAAATATACGTGATCTTAGGGATTCATTATGATGTGATTTTATTAATTAGGCACTTCTCCCACCGTAGACAGTTCCAAGTTCGAAGATGAAGCTCCTGATAAAAAAACCAACGAATACAAGGATTGTGTTTTGATGTGAAGTTCAAAAAAGACTTACAAGAAGTTGGAAGAAGTTGTTACGTTGGAGTTATAAAGTCAGTTTTGCGTTGTGTATTGATGTTATAATTTTATTTGTTAATTTTTTAAGGTTACAAAATGTATTTATTTGTTAATGAGGTTTGATTTTATTGTATTGATTAAGGAGATTTGATTTAATGAGATTTGATTTTATTGTATTGATTAAGGAGATTTGATTTAATGAGATTTGATTTTGATTATATTTTTTATCCAGTGTAGTATACAAAATTGATATTAATTTTGTAGAGAGAAATTTTAAAAAATGAATTTTAAAATTTTTCGACGGAATTGTTTTATTCTGAAAATCTTTACATAGGTTTTCGACGGAATTCATTTTCCGTCGAAAATTTTTTCAACAATTTTCGACAGAATTTCATAGTTTTTCCATTGAAAATTTTCAACGGAATTTATTTTCCGTCGAAATTTTTTTTAATAATTTTCGACGGAATTTCCTAGATTTTCCGTTGAAAATTTTTGACGGATATTATTTTCCGTCGAAAATCTATATATCAGTTTTTTACGGAAATTCTTTGATTTTCCGTCGAAAATTTTTGACGGAATATATTTTCTGTCGAAAACAATCAAAACAATTTTCGACGGAATTTTATTTATTTTCCGTCGAAAATTTTCGACGGAATCTCTAATTCCGTCGAAAAAATTATTAGCAACGAAGGAATGATCGACGGCCTGAATTCCGTCGATGATTCCGTCGAAAATATCATTTTCGACGGAATTTTTACAATTTTCGACGGAATTTTTCCGTCGAAAAAATGGACTTTTCTAGTAGTGGTAGTTGAAAAAGGAAATACTTGGGAAAAATATTTTCTCTGTTCAGAATACCCATACCAAACATGGTAATTAAATATTTCTTACCCCACTTCCCCATCATTTCATACCAAATAACCATACCACTTCCTTGGTGAATTAAACAGACAAAGGGAACCGGACAAGATAAAGCTTGAAGGAATCTTGAATAAGAAATCGGTGCAGTCAATAGTGCAAAAAGGCAAATGCAAAAAGCATGAACAAATGTGCGTACTATTGGAATCCTAGCAGATCACGAGACCAGAAGACCAATCTTTAAGGGAGAGGGACTATTATACCAAGGAAGAAATGAGAAGTAGAATATGATGAGATACAATATATGAATTGTGTAAAATTTAATTAGTTCATGGTAATACGGTATCATTGTACTTTTAGTTATACATATTATATATTATCAAAATATATGTTCCGAGAGAAGTTCCCTTGTTTGCAGTCAAAATATTCAAGTTTTGATTATATAGCTTATATCATGTCAAAAAATGAGTTAATAGGGTCACTTATTAACTTATTAATAAATTTCAAAAAAATAAAATGAAATCAGACAGGCACAAGATGTGATGAAATAAAGCCATAATTGAGACAAGAAGGTTAGAGGAATAGAAAACTGCGCCATGACAGTAGAATATAAAAAAGAATAATTAAGAACAACCACAATCATTCATTTGATTTATAATAAACAAAAAAAGTAGCATGATGACACACAGAAAAGAGAGGGATACTATTGTCCAAAAGTGATAACCAAGCAGAAAAGATGCCTACTTACCATGTAAGAGTGCAGATAAGCTTCCCATGGGCATATAATCATAAACAATGAGTTTTTCATCCCAGCGAAAAGAACAACCTCTGATTGGGACCAAGTTCTCATGAATCATCTTCCCCACTTGCTCAATTTTCTCTCGGAATTCCTTTTCTGTTGAGACAACATCCTTCAACCTCTTCACAACCACACTAAACCCCATTTCCATAGTAGCCTTAAAAGTGGTTCCAAATGTCCCCTTCTCACTTCAGCAGAAGGTTTATTCACATTCCCAGAAAACACCAAACTCTTATCCCCACCACCACCACTCTTAACATCACTCATTTTCCAATGCTGATGCACAGTGATAGCCATAAAAATACGAGGGAAGGAAAGAGTCTCCATACTCGTGAAGTTTATTTCTTTTTTATAGGATTTTATGATGTGCAGTGAAAATCTGAATATTTGGTGATTTTCTAGGTGCTCATATCCAAATTCGTAGTTGTCATATATTAGGATTAACATCACAATTCTTTCCTCTATTTGTGCTAATTGGTTACCCTTTCTTGGACCTACTAAAACTTGGGCTTCTCACTACAAGAAAATCGATGATTAGTGTAATTTGGGAAAACCTCCACTAGATGATTTAACTTTTGCAAGTTTTAAACCTCCACATTTTAATATTATATTTTGCTATTTTAAATTGTTTAAAAATATATAATATTTGTTTTTTATAATTTATATTCAGTTTTTACATATTATAATGCGCGACAAAGAGTTCTAGGGGGTGTATTGGATTGGAATTTCAAAAAAAATTAATGAATTATTTTTGGAAAGAAAAATTCATTGGTATTCGATTAGGGTTTTAAAGGATTGAAAACAAAAATCATCGTGGTATTTGATGAGGATTTTAAAAGATTATTATAGAGTTCGTCCAAATCCATTGGTATTCAATAAGAATTTTAAATAAAAAAATCTTGTGATATTCAAAAATCTGACTATTTTAATAAATTTTTTATTGGTGTGAATTTCGTGAAATTTTTTAATGAGTAATATAAATAGGATGCCTTTTTCGAAACCGGTTTCTGCTATTGGAGCTTTGTCAAAACTCAAAAATAACAGATTTTTGAGCGATTTTCATCACAAAACAACAAACCAACAAGATTGTGATATAATCCATCTCAAAAATAGAAGATTCTTGACAGCTTTTGGAAGTTTATGAAATAATTCTTCAAGCTATGAGTCGCGATTTTTCTTGGTACAAAAGGTATATTTTTTGTATTAAAAATAATATAAAACAATGGGAAAACAACGTAGGAACTAAAACCCTTAAACCAATTTTCATTTTACATCAATGAAATAATATCAATTTAAAGAAAGATTGAAACTTTCATAATATGAATACTACATTTGTAACAATACATTCATGAACAAAAATTTTTCATTATAAGAAATGATTTCAAATAATTTTTGGGATTTACATCTATCATTTAACATGACCACAACAACTTTCCTACACACACAACTTTTTGTGGGACCCGCAAGTTTTGAAGTAAAAAAAAAAAAAAAAAAACTCTGGCACGCAAAACGAATCTCTATAACATAACAGAATCACTTTTCCTACAACATAACTCTTATAAAACCCATAATTTTTATGATAATAGGTAACTAAAAAATTATTTCTCAAAATTACCAAAAATATTAAGGTTTCGATGAAAATCGGTGTCATGGATGGCATTCAAGGGAAGGAAAAAATTTAATATGTTCCAGGACCACTGAATCTTTTGGTGCTCTCTCTCACAACATTAATTTTCTCTTTCCTTTTTTACCCCTATTATTTTCCCACTTTTCCCATTTTATCCTCCTATTTACACTAAGGAACCACCTAAAAATAGTGGTCGCAACTGACTTTCAATCCAAAGGAAGGTGAAGGTCTTGTTTGGCAGCTGTCTTTACCAAATATGAATGAGACTATGATTAGGATTTGGTTTGGCGTGCCAAAAGGATATGCAATAAACGTTAAAAATGAATAAAATAAAAATAGAAAAAATGATTCCACGATTGAGGGCCCGAAATGAGATAAAAGTTTTTTATGTTTAAAAAAAATGGACACATATTAAAGAATTAAAAGAAAAAATATTAAATGAAATATTAAATGTTTTATAAAATGTTAAAAAAAGTGAGCAAAAAGTTTAAAATATTTTTTTATTCTTGAATTAGTTATAATAAATAATAAATAATATTTTTATTTTCAAGGCACAATTTTGGAAAGGGGCAATTGGAAACTTAAACCAATTGATCATGTGAGGTGCTCATAAATCATCAGCACGATTTCTCACGTGTTCAACCCAAACAAAATACAGCTTGCTGAGTAGTCATTCTTTTTTCTTTTTTTTGGTAAAAGAGTAGTCATTCTCTTTAGTCCGTTTTAGGCTTTTAGCTATTTTTATTTATTTTTTGGTACCAGGCTTTTAGCTATTTAAGTCCCTTACAGCTACCTTAGGACTAAGATGGACCATCCAAGTAATCAAACTTCAAATAGAACAGCTCCTATTTTGGGTTTGAAAATTGCATATAATGACACTGGTAATATACGCGTATAGGTCAAGGGTTTAGTATAATTAATAAAACGATTCCCTTTTTTCCCTAAGTTGAAAAAGAAAGAAAAGCTCTATTCTAATTCATGATGAATGAAGTTTGTTGATGCATTTTATTCTCATCTCATCATCTCTGGTGTGCCATCTGTTACGTCATAGAAGACCGTATTGCTATACCGTATGATATGCGTTCAGAGATACCCTAGTCTTTAGGTATTTTAGTAGTGTCGACAACAATAGTAAATAGGTCAAAAATATATACTTGGGTCTTTAATTTCTCATTTATAAGAGTTACCTATTGGGTTTATGTAGATCTCTCAATTGTAATAGGATTCAACTTCATTTCTGTTTGAATAAGGACTCTATCTTGAGTAGCTTTGCTGTTTAATATTGTTAGGATCATTGGATCATTATCCTTTAGTGGATTCTGAGATACGTAGTTAGGATATTGTATATATAAAGGTTTACGATCGCCGCTCAAATTTGCTATTGATTAAACAAATGGAATATTAATATTTGCTTTAGAACGGGAAGAAACTAAACGGTTGGTGAGCACTGAGCAGAGAGTGACACAAGTTTGAGTCTTTGCAATTCCAACCATGTTTATACACTACCCCCGAGAGCCAATTGATGTGCGTTCAGCTTTATTTCTTTTTCCTTCCCTTTCGTTATTATTCTCCATAATTGCTCTGCCTCTAATCATGCTAAGAGAGTAAGAGGACTATGCTTTAGTTGCGACGAGAAGTTCATCAGCGGGCATCGATGCAAAAGCCGTTAGACCCTTTCTATATTTGGAGGGTCTTTGTGACTGTGACATGGAGGCCTACTCATTTCCACCCAGGCCGCATCATAACTTGAGGACAAGTCGTAAATGTCGCGGTAAAAGTTTTTCCTTATCCTTAATATCACTTGTTATGGATGATAGTATAAGCTTATATTATACTTATGACATTTTCAGTTACTCGGTGTGATCATCATATAGTATAAGCTTATACAGCAGAATCCCTTAGTACATCAAAACGATATATAACTTAATCTGACCTAAGGGGGAAAGATTAAGCCTGATAAGGGGTTAGTGTACTAATATCGTTGGCTAATGCAATTATCAAAAATTAATATATTATTTTAATATTAATAAATTAAAATAAAAATTAATTTTTCAATATATAAAATTTTAAAATATTTAATATTTTTATTTTTATAAAAATTAATTTATTCTTTGGACACACTCATCAATAGATTTTTATAAAAATTAATGCCATATAATTTTTTTTTGAAGAATTAAATAAATTCTTTATTAAAAGATATTTTTATTAAAAATATATTTTTATCCTATGTAGTATCATACAGTGCATTACCAAATACTAGATGATATTATCTTATACAATATATTATTTTATACAATATCATGCCAAACGCTAGATAGTATTAAAATTCAATCAAGTCTTATACAATTAGACATTATATTATCAGGTCTTATACTATAAGGCTCTATCCTATACTATGCACCAAACATGCCCTTAGTGTTACTACCAATCAATTTCATCATTAGATCGATTATATTGATTCAGCGGTTATATTTATTTTCATCTTTATATGGTTAATATTCTCCATATTTAACTTCATTTTTGTATGATTATGATTTCTCATATTTGATGTGAAAATGTTATTTCCACCTTTGTATGACTATGATTCCCCATGTTTAATGTGAAAATTGAATATGGTGAATCATAATCATACAAAGATGGAAATAAATATAACCGTTTGATCAAATTAATCGATCTTATTGTGAAAATGATTGGTAGTAACATTAGCAATAACACTAATTGATTGTTACAATATCCTACCCCTTTATTATTAGACAAACTTATCTCTATCTTAATTTTTTATGGGACAGAATATTGTAACAACCAAATAATATAATGTTACTGTCAATGTTACTACCGTATCTTAATCATTGATTTTCATCAATCAAGGTTATCATTTATTACGAATGAATAATTAATTAATTAATTTAATTTGTGAAAATAATAACTGTTGATTGGCGGAAATCAACGCTTAAAATATGATAGTAACATCGGTAGAAACATTAGTTGGTAGTAACAATATCTTATCCCTTAATTTATTAGTATTTTTTTTTTTTTTGGGAATCATTTTATAAGTAGTTATCTTTTGAGTTCCTTACACTTGCATTAATATGTTTCAACCGGTATATGACATACAACGAAAAACAAATATTTCAGCCCTAAATATATATGGACAGAACAGAGCATTTTTTTCAACAAGTACAACAAAAAGTTAATGATATTGTCCTCCAAGGTCTTTATTATTCTTGTTTTTAAACTCATGTCGTCATCGGCATCCATTTTATGTTTCATGAAAAAATGGAGCATAAGGTGTTTATGAGCTTATCACCCCGCTAGAAGGTTTAAGCCTTCTTCTGCATGCTGGTTCCTATATATAGGGTCTCAATTCTCCGTTTTGTATGTTATATCTTTGTTAAGCGCAATTTCCAAGTCGTCCCTCCTCAACCATCCCAGAATTTTTTTCTATTTTTTGTTTTTCATATAATTAACCAGCAAGAAAATCGCAAAGAATTTTTGATATTTATCAAAACTGACAAAAATGGTTGACTTGAAGATTTAATCAATTAAATGTACTCTTAATTGATTTAATTGATTAAAATTTATATTTAATCGATTAAATATTCAAAATGAACGTGAAAGCATTGACTGAATAAGATAAACACGGTATTAGAAGTTATTTGAATTATGAATTTAATGTAATAGGAGTTGATTGCGATTTGTATTTAATAGGAGCTGATTGTGTCCTATCAAATATAAAACGCAATCAGCTCATATTAAATGCAAAACTCAATCAGCTCCCATTAAATACAGATCACAATCAATTTCTATTATATTAAATTCAAAATTCAAAAATTAAAATTTAAATTAATCGATTAAATCTTTATCAGTTAAAAACTATGAACCCAAAGGACTCCGGATGTATATTAAAAAAATTCTCTAGACATTAGGAGTACCATATCTTTTTATTTAGAGTAAACATTCTTTTTGGTCCATGACAATATCTACGAAATCCTTTTTAGTCCCTGGTAATAAAAAAAGATCAAATTGGTCCCTAAAATGATGAAAAAAATACTAAGGAATACTTATTACAATTGATAAAAGGACTAAAATGACCATTTTTTTATAATTTTAGGAATCAATTTGGTCATTCTTTATTACCAGGGATTAAAAAAGATTTCGTAGATATTGTTAGAGAGGCAAAATGAAGTTTACTCTTTTATTTATTTATAAAGGAACCGTGCCGTATCTCGCGCGCGCCGCCAACAAGACCCACCGTGTCTCTGTAACAACAACACAGGGACATGGTACAAAACACCTAAGAGGTTTTTCTTTTTTTCATTTTTCTTTTTTGAAAAAACACAAGTAGCTAGCGTATTGTACAAAACCTAAGGGACACCGTGTTTATTTATTTAGGAATAAATTTTTGATACTGTTATATCAGAAATTTCCATTAAAAAAAATATTATATATAAGCTAAATTTATTTATTTTTGTTAAATTTTTTCTCACTTCTAATATGTACTACTCTGGTATATACTGAATCGTAATATCAAAAATTTATTCTTTATTTTATTTTTTTTGGTGAAAGATTTATTCTTTATTTATTTACAAAGTAACCGTACCGTATCTCGCGCGCGCCCCAAAAGGTCCACAGTGTCTGTGTAACAACAACAGAAGGACACTGTACAAAACACACAGGAGGTAGCTAGCATATTGTACAGAACCTAAGTGGTGTTTGGTTGGGAGGGATTTTAGAGGATGTCTATCTTTCTCAAGTATGGCTTTTAGAAACACCATGTTTATTTTAACATATTTCTCCAAAAACCCATCTATCCAAGAAGAGAAGTATGGATTTATGAGAAACATAGATATCCGCACTGTTCAAAAACCCAATTTAAAGGTGGGATTTTCGGAAAACCGGTTATCTCACCTTTAATGCACCGTTGATTTCATAAAACTACCTAATTTTCCCAGTAAAGTTTTTCCCCACCAAACAACTTTTTTTTACATTTTTTCTATCTATTTCACTTTATCCATCTTTTCAATCATTTCTCTATCTATTACATTTTCCTATTATTCTAAAAAAAATTCCCATACCAAACACCCCCTTAAGGACGCTTGGTTTTCTTTCCCTTCACATAGGCTATTTCATCACATTTCTTCTCTTCCATTCCAAACCTATACTTATTCTTCTTCTCTTCCGTAGCTCCTCTCATGGCAGATACGGACGGTGATGGAAATAATGTCTTCTATCTTCACGGCGACCTCGACTTGAAAATCGATGGGGCTCGCAATTTGCCGAACATGGACCTTGTTTCTCCGAGTTTCCCCAGCTGCATCACCACCTCCGACGCCCAACCTTCATCCTCCACCGGCCGCCGTACCCACCACCGCAAGAAGACTATTACAAGGAACCCGTACGTCACCGTCTCAGTGCAGCAGGCAACAGTGGCACGCACGCGCGTGCTCAAGAACACACAGAACCCTCGATGGAACGCGCGTTGTGATAGATCTGCGAGCTGTTGCTCGTGCGGGATGTGTTTCCCTTCCAGCGAGCCACCGTCCATGAACTCGAGAAGCACCTGGATTTCGCCGTTGTGATCGTACATCTCATGGCACCGAACCACGTTCTGATCGTCAACGTCGCGAAGGATCTGGATCTCGCGGTGGATCTGCCGACGCACCGAATCCTCGTGATGACCGTATATCACCTTGAGGGCGTAGACGCGAGCGGTGGGTCGGTGGACCACCTTGTAGACGGTGCCGCCGGTCCCGCTGCCGACGCGGCTGATGCGATCGAGCTCCGAGAAAGGGATCATCTGGTAAGTGGGCCCGGAGGTTGAGGTGGCGGACGACGGCGGAAGGGGAAGCGGCATGGGTAATGGTGCGTTCCGCTGAGGCAGCGGCAAGGTCAGGTTGTCCTTGCGGCGGCGCTGGGGACGGTCCCGGTTGTTGGATGCAGATGCAGAGCCTGTGGGTGGTGGCAGTTGATTCGGCCTCATAGCACTTTTTTGGTGGAGTCATATTTGAAGCATTACAGAGTGCGCTGTATTGACGGATAGATACATTGAATGCTTTATGATTTATAATTACTTGTTTTCCTCATAGCACTTTTTTGGTGGAGCAATGGGCTTTTTCACAACTCAAACCCTTTTGAATTCGGTTGGTGTCAAGATGGCACGCACGCGCGTTCCATCAAGGGTTCTGTGTGTTCTTGAGCACGCGCGTGCGTGCCACTGTTGCCTGCTGCACTGAAACGGTGACGTACGGGTTCCTTGTGATAGTCTTCTTGCGGTGGTGGGTACGGCGGCCGGTGGAGGAGGAAGGTTGGGCGTTGGAGGTGGTGATGCAGCTGGGGAAACTCGGAGAAACAAGGTCCATGTTCGGCAAATTGCGAGCCCCATCGATTTTCAAATCGAGGTCGCCGTGAAGATAGAAGACATCGTTTCCATCACCGTCCGTATCTGCCATGAGAGGAGCTACGGAAGAGAAGAAGAAGAAATGTAGGCTTGGAATGGAAGAGAAGAAATGTGATAAAGTAGCCTCTATGAAGAGAAAGAAAACCAAGCGTCCCTTAGGTTTTGTACAATATGCTAGCTATCTGTGTGTTTTGTACAATGTCCTTGTGTTGTTGTTACACAGACACTGTGGACCTTCTTGGGGCGCGGGAGAGATACGGTACGGTTACTTTGTAAATAAATAAAAAGATATGGTACTCTTTCACACAAAAATAAAAAATGGTACTCTTAATGTCTAGAGGATTTTTTTAATATAGATCCGCAGTACTTTGGGTTCATAATTTTTAAGATTTAATCGATTAACTTAAATTTTATTTTTTGAATTTTGAATTTTATGTAATAAAAATTGATTGTGATTTATATTTAATGGGAGCTGATTTTGTTTTATATTTAATGGGAGCTAATTGCATTTTATATTTAATAGGACGCAATCAGCTTCTATTAAATACAAAAATCAACTCCTATTACATTAAATTTAAAATTCAAATAATCTCTAATACCGTGTTTATCTTATTCAGTCAATTAATTCGTTTTCCATGCCAATTAATTTTCTTTTTTTTTTAAATGTAAAATATGGGACCCACATTTAACTTCTCTCTACTTTTTTTCTCTCATACAATCCTACAACAGAAAACTTAAACCCTTGACCTATACGCGTATATTACCAGTGTCATTATATGCAATTTTCAAACCCAAAATAGGAGCTGTTCTATTTGAAGTTTGATTACTTGGATGGTCCCATATATCTTAGTCCTAAAGTAGCTGTAAGGGACTTAAATAGCTAAAAGCCTAAAACAGACTAAAAAGACTCAGCAGGCTGTAGTTTGTTTGGGTTGAACAAGTGAGAAATCGTGCTGATGATTTATGAGCACTTCACAATTCACATCACTTGGTTTAAGTTTCCAATTGTTCCTTTCCAAAATTGTGCCTTGAAAATAAAAATATTATTTTTTATTTTTTATAACTAATTCAAGGTAAAAAAAAACATTTTAAACTTTTTACGGCAATTGGACTGCTTATGTGGCGCTGACGTGACACGAGCCCTATCAGTATCAGTGAAGGGACTAGTCCCATCAGCATAGGTGACATATTTGACTGCGGTACTTCAAAAAAACTTATCCAATCAATTATCAACATTAATCAAATAATTCTTTTATCCAAAAAATTTGAAATGATGCTTTTCCCTTATCCAGACTCGGACATGGTAAGTAGGCATCTTTTCTTCTTGGTTGTCACTTTTGGACAATAGTATCCCTCTCTTTTCTCTGTGTCATCATGCTACTTTTTTTGTTTATTATAAATCAAATGAATGATTGTGGCTGTTCTTAATTATTCTTTTTTATATTCTACTGTCATGGCGCAGTTTTCTATTCCTCTAACCTTCTTGTCTCAAGTATGGCTTTATTTCATCACATCTTGTGCCCGTCTGATTTCATTTTATTTTTTTGAAATTTATTAATAAGTTAATAAGTGGCCCTATTAACTCATTTTTTGACATGATATAAGCTATATAATCAAAACTTGAATATTTTGACTGCAAACAAGGGAACTTCTCTCGGAACATATATTTTGATAATATATAATATTAATAACTAAAAATACAATGATACCGTATTACCATGAACTAATTAAATTTTATACAATTCATATATTGTATCTCATCCTATTCTACTTCTCATTTCTTCCTTGGTATAATAGTCCCTCTCCCTTAAAGATTGGTCTTCTGGTCTCGTGATATGCTAGGATTCCAATAGTACCGCACATTTGTTCATGATTTTTGCATTTGCTTTTTTGCACTATTGACTGCACCGATTTCTTATTCAAGATTCCTTCAAGCTTTATCTTGTCCGGTTCCCTTTGTCTCTTTAATTCACCAAGGAAGTGGTATGGGTATTTGGTATGAAATGATGGGGAAGTGGGGTAAGAAATATTTAATTACCATGTTTGGTATGGGTATTCTGAACAGAGAAAATATTTTTCCCAAGTATTTCCTTTTTCAACTACACAAAGGCAAATAATTATGCCACTTGATCCTTTGGAATTTTTTTTTTTTGCCCAAGTCTTGGATTCTTAATATAATATCTTGAGTCAAATTTTCAATTCACATTCCTATCATCATCAACCAAACATAGTATCAGTAAAATAAACCTAACTTTCCCAGCAAATTTTGGCCAACCAAACACTTTTTCATAACTTATGTCGTATCAAATACTCAACCATCTTTTTTTTTTATCGATAAAAAAAAATATCTCTTATACCGAATGCCCATTAACAAAATCTGAAGCCATCTTTACTACATTATTGAGATTTGAGACACAAAAGCGTGAGCAAATTTTTGTGAGTTTATCCACCGCGGATGCTGGAAGACCCCATTTGCTTTAAGGCTGAAAGGGCTAATAAAAGATGAGTTTATACACAAAAGTGACGAGTGAATATTGATGTGTTTGCCTGTATAGTTGTATTTAGTGACAAAATTTATATGAAATTCTGGTTTGGGGACCACTGCATATTTGTAGTACATTTTTCCAATGGGAGATGAAATCTTGCATCAAGAGTTTAGTTTGATGATATATAAAGCATTGTCTGAGAAATCTGAATTTTGTGCCTCTTAGCTGATCCTCAGTGTTTTAAACTTTGGTGTCATTTTAAATATTTCCTTTCAGGATTGTACTTAATGTTCTAACATTCACAATTCTTCTGAAGCATCGCTGACAGCATAAGGCTCAAGGATTTAGTTATTGCATGTTAAATATTTCAACTATGGATTTAGAAAAAGGCTTAAGATTTGATGAAATGCTGCTTGCAAAGAACAATATTTCTATTTTTTGTTTTTTTTGGCAAGTTTTAGGTGAACGATACCTCAGTTTTTTTTAAAATTTGCGTGTCGGAAACGCTCCCACACGCTCGGACACGCGTCTGACACGCAGTCAACATTTAGGGACATGCGGTCAATTCTCCGAACATTCCGACACGCGGTCAATATTTGGGGACTCGCGGTCAACATTTGGGGACACGCTCGGACACTTTTTTTTTTTTAATCTTAATTTTATTTTGTTAACTAAATATAAAAGAAATAATTTATAAATTAATTTTTTTCTGTTATGAAATTTGACATTAAAACTTAACAAAGTACGAAAAATCATTTATACTTATATTTATGTTATGAAATTTAAATATTTGATTGGTTATATGACTTATTATGGACTCTTATATGTATTAAATAAAAATTATATTATATATATTAAAATTTTTATTTAATATCAAAACGTGTCCCAACATGTCAAAATATGACATTTTTTAGAATTAACGTGTCGGTGTGTCGTGTCCCGTCTCCTTGTCCGTGCATCATAGAATGATACTGCAATTGATTTAGAACTAATTAATAAGGATTTTAATTTTGATTCTAGACAGTCAAACACCTTACTTGAGAATGTTTGCTTACATATCTTTCCATTTTCATGTTATAGCAAATAATGGAGCTGGGAGGACTCTACTGAGTTGGGAAACAAGGTCTAGAACGTTCATTCATTGAGGGATTATAGAAACCGTTTTTGATTTTCTATCCCCTGCGGTTTATTTTCATTTTTATTTTTACAGGATTTTGTGTGAAATGTGAATAATTTGTTTGGATTTCTACATTCATGTTTCTCCCTCCTATTTCTAGAACGTTCGGTTTGTATCGTAATTTTGGTGTACTGAAACAAGTTCTTCTTGAAGTCCAGCCTATAGTTTGTCAACAACTGAACCGTACAAAATGAACTCTTAGAATTAATATATAAAAAATATTTTATGATATTTTAATTATATTTTAAAATAATTTAGAATATTATCTTATATGTTCTCTTAAGAATAAATTTTTTAAATTTTAATTTAGAGTATCTGAAATGAATTCTCAAAATATATGAAAATATTTTATAATATTATTTGTATCTTATGATAATATTATTTGTATCTTATGATAAATACTTCTTTTTTGGATTTTAATCTCAGCTTGGGTTTTACGGGAAACCTGTTTATTAATCCCTAATACCTCCATTGATGCAACTCAAAATCCTATGACTTTGTGTTCAAGCTTTAATATATAATTTCTCATATATGTAACACTAAATTGAAATCAGTCAGCGCGATAAAGGAATCGGACTTCACAAATATGTAGTAGACATAACAAGTGATAAATGGAGGCTTGATTCTAGTAGCATGCCTCCAGTGATATTTTGCAATTAACCATTGACTAAGCAATTTTTAACAATGTCTCTCTTGGACTAAATCTTTGGTATTAAAGATTCAGTGCATCCCATCAATGAAAATATTACATGTCAGCCAAAAATCTTTTTTTTTTTTTTCTGTCAAATTTTCTCTTTCTCCTCTGATATATAATGCTCTCATTGATGGGATACACTGAATATGCAATAGTAGCATCAAAAATTTATTCCTCTCCTCCTTTGTAAGAGGCCAATAATATACATAAGGTTGTCATACGTATTCATGGTTCAGAAAAAATAAATAAATAAATAATAATAACTGACATTTTCACATCAATTATTTTTATCTTTCAACATGTCTGTGTCGTTGAGGCATAAGCTAAAACAAGTTAATGGTAGTGTGATTATTTGGTTTTTGGTTGGTGATGTCCTGGAGTCGTAGTGGGCTTTTCCGGTCCCTAGAACCCATGGGCTCTTATTTTGTGACATTGTCTGTTGTCCTTGGTTTTGGTCAAAAAAAATTCGAAACGATTTTATGCTAAAAAGTACGAAAATAGTTATTGTGAAACACGCATAAGAAAGAACATGGAGAAAGGCATGAAATGTATTAGGAGCTATATTGCACCGACACGGGACATGAAATACTACACGATACACACGTTAATTCTAAAACCCCAAAAGCTAGCTCAAAGGGTGGGAGTGCCCAAGGCCTTATAAACCTCACATTAGTTGATCATCCAAGCAATGTGGGACTATATATTTCAACACGCCCTCTCACACGAATGTTATTTTAATATTATATAATATTTTTAATTTATGTAATGCATATTATATTCAGCATTCAATAATTCAACAAAAAAATAAAGTTAAACTTATAATACTCATCAGTTTTGCAAAGAAATATAATATATCCCAAATGTTTATATTAAACTCAATAAAATCATAACTATAATCTAATTAATCTAATAATTGAAACTCAAAATGCAATGCAATGTAATCTTTGAGCCATTTTTGAGTCTTTGCAACGAGTATTGGAGTGTCGATGAGTGTCGGATACAACACGTCATAATTTTTGAAGCGTCGGTGCTTCATAGATTACGAGATTCAAATCCGTTTAAGTATCTCACAACTCTATTATTTCACAAGTCACAAATTTGATTCTCACTCCTCTCACTTTCTTACGAAATTAAATTAGCACCACGCAAGGTAGAATAAACAAAAATGGATCCAAATTTGCTAATTACTAGATGCAAAACATTGCTCGTTTGCGTAAGACTCTTTTCATATTTGTAAGTAAGCAAATAGTTGCAACAAGTATCTTATTCATGCATGAGAGCTTCAAAGTGAAAGCATTAAATTCATATTAACTGAAGAGTTTTGTAGCAGAATTGACACGAATAAGTCTTTAAAATTTTAGGGTAATTTTAATGTTAAAGGTTTGATTTTTTTAATAAATTTTTTTCTTCCCCAATTTCAAGTTCGCACTTTCAAGAAAATTTAATTTAATTTTTTTTATTATCAACAATTATTGATTTAAGTAATAAAGAATTTATTCCTCTTAATTCGAATTCTTGAATTTTTTGCCATTTTATCTAAAAAAGGTGTTCATTACATAAAATATTATAGATGATATAATTAAGAAAGAAAATTCATTTTAGGATAAATATAAACAATATGATTTTATTTTAAATATGTATCTATCATCAAGTTATCAGATTTACACCAAAGTGGTTGATTTCGGTGGAACTCCAAGATTAATGTCAATGATAAATTTCACGTGTGTGAACTTAAACGACTTCTTTCTCCTGCTTTTGGAAAACCACTTATAAGACATATGACTATAAAAAGAAAAAACACACAGATAACATTTAAAAAGTGTCAATAAAACAAAACAAAAACGGAAATAAAGATGTATCACCACTTAGATAGCTTACCAAGTCGTGTATGGTGTATCACTGCCAATACTTTGGTCACCAGAAATTTACCACCGCTGACATACCTACACGTGACATTGACACCAAAGCAAGGAAGAGGGAGAGAGAGTACACGCTTATTTTAGAAAACAAAATGACGATAGAAGAAATGCCAAATCAAATATGACTATTATGAAGCACCGGTGCTTCACTATTATGGTTGCTGTATTGGTATTCTGAACATTGTATCTTATCAGTATTGTGTCTTTTAATTTTTAAACTTTACCAAATATTTATTGTAAAGAACTTTGGAACACACCACCCAAAAGCTAGCGTGGGAGTGTCCAAGGCCTTATAAACTCCATATTAGTTGCCCATATAACCAGAGACTATATATCTCAACACGCCCCCTCACACGAGAGGCCATTGGGCTTGAAGAGTGAATGATACAATAAGCCCAACCTACCTGTGCAATGATGCAACATGCCCAACCTAGTGCTAAGAGAGTCCATAAGAGAAAGTGGGGGACGACGAGACTTTGATATCATTTAAAGAACTTTGTATAGCCCACCCAAAAACTAACTCAAAGGGTGGGAGTGCACAACGCCTTATAAACTCCAAATTAGTTGCCCATACAACCAATGTGAGACTATATATCTCAACAATTCACATATGGATGTCTTATCATATCATTATTCTTATTTATATTTCCTAGCTAACAACCATGCATGTGCTAGAAATGCAATAGTAATATGGAAAGTTAAGCAACTCGTCTCTTATAAGGCCAAAGAGAGGAAGAAGGGGTTGCGTTTGGGTTTGCATAATTTTCTTGGAAGGCGGGCGCGAATATTTGGGTGCATGTGGATGAAGATGCTTTTGGCCAATTTGATTGAGCCGTCACTTCGACTATTTCCAATAATACATATATTAAGACAAAATCTTACTACTAAATCATACAAAGAGAGAAAATTACAAGTCTATGTTTTATTTTGCTTTTAAATTCTTTCCCCTTACGATATCACTACCAAAACTATGTACTCATATAGTTTATTATATTGACATTTCTCCCCACTCATGCCCTTGCCATGTCATTCTTTGTAGCGTTACCATAATTCCATTATTAATAGGACCCCCCACTTCCTATATATCCGCTAATTAACTCAATTTGCTTTCACTACTTTTGCCTTCCCATCTCTCAAACGTTGTCCTTCTTCTCTCTTCCTCTTTCAAAGTTCCTCACCAAAAAAAAAAAGAAAAAAGAAAATGGCGGCTTTGGTTTCCCAAGAAAACGTTGTGGCATTGGTTTCTCGGTCAGGCAGGGAGTTGCAACGCTACAGAAAAGGTCGTCGCCAAGTCGTGGGGTTTGTCTCTTGTACCCTAACCCTCTATATGGGTTTCCTTGAACTTTTTTTTTTAATGCAACTTTTTTTTAACAATTTTGTGCCTGCCCTACCTAGCAGATGCATACCATACAGACATAAAAATGGTGACCAAACTTCCATGGAGGCAGCACAAGAATTAGAAGTATTGGTTATTACTTCCCAGAAAGGCAAAGGGATGCTATTTCCTAAGGTAATCCCACACCAAAATTTTAGTTAATTATATTCAACACCTATTCCGGATGGCCCAACGCCACAATGGCCCAATAGACTAGGCCCAAAATCTCTTACCCTTATCCACGTCAGTCCTACCAGCACTCTAGTTCCTCAACTCCCAAGGCGCTGCACTCCCTAGGTGAAACACGAAAACATCTCACCTTGGGATTCCAACTCCCTGTGAGACCGCCTCAGGTGCTATAATTGGAAACTACCCTGCCGTCATATGATGACATCGCCAGGCATAGAGGCTGTATCACTGTTATCATAGTAGTGATGCAGGCATCCCTCGACTGATTCCAAGGAGAGTTGACTCCCTCCTCACCAACCCGCAAGGGAAGAACATCTACATTCCCCTATAAATATCCCTCTTCCTCACCGTAAGGAAAGTATTTTATGTATCGTTATTCTGCCCATTTACATTGGGTCATACATACACACACCCAAACCCATTGTTATCTGCTTGGATTATACTTGGAATAATACCTTCTAGCTTGGTCTCTACCTTTGCTAGAGATATAACCCATACAGTGACTACATCCCCAAAGGAAACATAGTGACTTATAGATCACAACTGTACAACAGCCAAATGGTATATTATTTTGATTTATTTACTCTCTCTCTTTTTTATTCGAATGTGTTGTGTGTTAATTTGACCTAACACCAGGGAGGCTGGGAACTAGACGAATCAAAAAAGGAGGCAGCTTTGCGAGAAACCATAGAGGAAGCAGGTGTACGAGGCATTGTTGGGGTGAGGCTACTTGATCAACTTATTGGGCTTAAAATAATCACACACTTGCCATTATCAAATGTAAAACTAGCTAGCAAGTTGAAATGCTCTTTTTTGGGTTGTTGTAGGGCAAATTGGGTAAGTGGAGCTTCAAAAGCAAAAGCCATGATACTTTCTATGAAGGCTATATGTTTCCTCTACTTGTTCAAGAGCAATTAGAGTTCTGGCCAGAGCATAACGTTCGTAGAAGAATATGGGTAGGTTAAAAACATGGAATACTGAAATAGTGTATATTATTTTTTTTTTCTATTTCTTTGAACTTTTTTTTCTATGTCTTTGAACTTTGTTTTCTAAATGATCACTGAGATAGTGTTTGAATTTTTCTTTGTGGGTGTAGATGAGCGTTTCTGAAGCAAGGGAAGTGTGTCAACACTGGTGGATGAAAGAAGCTCTAGAGAGACTGGTGAATCGTCTCACGGCTCTTAAACAAGTAGTAGGTTCTGTAATGTGCGTAGGTGGTGATGCCAAATCTGACTTGTAAACAGCAGCCCTTTTAGCTTTTCTTTGACGGCATGAACTGAGGAATAGTATGATCCAAACTAGGGATGGAATTTGTACAAATGATGGAATTAGAATATAAATAATAGTTGTATATATCACATAAAATAAAAAAAAAGTTGACAATTCCCCAAAAAAACAAAAGAAAAAAACTTTTTATATCTAATGGGGCAAAAACATGACAAATATATGTGAGAATTCAGTGCATCTGTATAGTGTGAGACTTCCGGAAATCAGTTGTTAAATAAACGTTTTGCTTTTGTTTTCAAGCAACTGACAAAACATGTAATTGATGGGCATGGCAGAATTGCGATAAGATAAATGTCTTGCATTAGCTAAGGATGTATATGCCTATGTTAAGTAGGGATAAGGCTTGTTTGAGTTCAAACAGTGAAATGCTGAATTTTTTTACTATATGATATGGTTAGTCTGAGGAAATTAGAAGTTCAACGAATCTAAATCCTTTCACGTTGATGGTTATATGGAAATCATAATTATATAAAGATAGATTAATTGTGATAAATGAAGAAAAAAAAAATATTGAAACAAATAGTTATAAAATCATAATGGTTGATTGTGATCTTTGTGATCTGTAACCATGTCATTTTTTTTTTTTTTTTGTAACATTAGAGGATTCGTTTCCAAGTTCAATATCCTCTCGCTGAAAGGAGATTTTATCTAGCATAAATAAAACTGAAGCACATGATTCAAAGAAATCTACGTGAATTGATCCAGTGGGTTCTGACGTTTTCCGCTTGAAATCTTTTTTGTTCTACATCTTATGAATCCTAAAAATTGTAAAAAAAAATTCTAATTAATTCTACCTTTTAATCAAGACCAAGTGAAGATAAAGAAGACACATGCTTATTTTATTTTTATTTTTTTTACAATTTTTTTTTGGTACAATCAACTTGAAGCTAATTTTGATGCAGGATGTTCATCAACCGATCCAAACCAATTCAAACTGCGGTGACCAAACCGAAAAACCGATAAGTGAATAAACCGAAAATCGAAAAATCAAAAACCGAAAAAAAAAATCGTAAATTTTAATTGGATTGGATCGATTTTTTGATGGGTTGATGAAAACCGATTCAATCTAAACCGATCCAATATATTAATTTCCCTCTATCTACTTGGGTCTTTCCTAATCATTGCCTAAAAATTTCTAAACCCAAGACCCATTAACATATCAACTAAATCCAAGAAAAAAATTAATCACATCTCATCAACAAAATTTTATCTTTGTAGATCTTCATATCTCATTGCCTAAAAAAAAACTATATTATAATTTACTAATGCTTTTGTATTTCAATTTATTTTTTTTACAAAGTCAATATATTCAAAAGATGTTATTTGCATAATAATCATGAAATAAATTTTAGAATTTTAAAAAAAGCAAAAACTGATCCAATCGAAACCGAAAAAAATTGGATTTGATCGAATTGGATTTGAAAAAAAATCTAAACCGAATGGATGGTTATATGACCAAACCGAAGGGATCGGATCAGATGATTTTTGTTTTCAAAACCGATCAAATCCAGACCGCGAACACTCTATACTCCTTTGATGCTTAGAGGGTAAGAGGGATGATTGTGAAATTGAACCCAGCCATTGATCTTGATCAACGGTGGAATTGCTAAAGCGAAATTGAGAACTGAAAGGTCAAAGAGGAATTTTATTGAAATTGTATTGGTCCAAAAAGAAATATATGGGCTTCAGCCTACAGGGAGAGTGGGGATAGTGCCCAAACCTAATAACAGCAAAATAGCATCTGAACAACTGGTCCAAGCCCTGTGTTGGACTTGATCTCAACTATGATACCCTGGACGGCTGTTCGGTCTTTAAACAAGTGTCGTACCCTACACACATGAAATCGATTTCTTCAAAATAATTTGTTGGGCGAAGATACTCGTGGGCAGGCCTGTCTAGTGATGAAGATGGCAATGTAAACAACATATGGGCTAGCGAAGCCCGTAGCCTGTAGTCATTACAACCCAAGACAAAGCTAACATTAATTCATAAACACAAATTTGAAAGTTAGTAGTATGTCTGATTACTTTTCCATATGGCCGCAAAACGGGTTTGGCTTCGCGGGCCGATCTGTCCTATCTATCAAACAGAACAAGACGGGTTGAGTTTTATAATCTATTCTTAAAAGTGGGATGAGCTTGTTTTTTAGCGGGTTGATGGTAGAAAGGGTGCCGGGGTGAAGTAGCTCATTTTTTGATAGGTTGATGGTTAGGCGAGGCGGGTCGCCCAATTTGCTACCTCTACTCTTCCATGAGACAAAAAAAAAGATGCAACAATGATTTTGCCAGTTTTTTCGGAAATTATGTTTTAAAATATCACGTTCTAGTAATAATTTTCCAATTTGTCACAACTAAAGTTTTGTTATTGGGTTTAGCGTGTGAGAGAGTCTTGCTCATTGATACCCAGTGTAGTATACTAATAACTATATTAAATTCTATCTCCGTGTTAGTTAGTGCTAACATTGCAAGCCTATTCAAGACGATTTAGCTGATGCAACAGAATGTCCAATGCAAGCTATATTTGAATGAAGGGAAAAATTACTCTTGTATTATATGTGATAAATTTTTTTCTTACACACCCTTCGATAATTGTGCCACCTTTTTTTTTTTCAGATGGCGGAGCCCACAAATTTATCTATGTGACATGAGATAAATTATCTCTTTTAACATGAAATTAATAACACCCTTGAATGAAATATTCTAGGCTGTGCTAAATTAAGGATGAGATTGAGGACAGTAGGTGTAGTGAGATGTCACAGTTGTCCTTCAATCTCTTCAATCGAAAAAACCAATTGTGTTGTATGTATATATATGTTAGGGAAAGTGTTGAAGCCGTTTCCTTTATCAGCCCGAGCTTACTTCGCAATTAATCCATAGAGGCATAGATGAATATATTCATATATCGCTATTACACAATGAAAAAAAAAAAACATTTTACAAAGTTACAGTGGTAACGTTGTTGTTGTACAAATGTTAACTTTCCACACATGCATTTGGAAAAGACAATGTTGTACGATTACGAATATGATATAGGCAAGTATTACAGTGGCACAGAAACAGCAAAAATAAATGCATAGACTATTGGCATATTTTCGAAACCATGACAAAACTGTGATTCAACCAATTTATATAATTAGATCCAGGCCACTAATTTCACATGCCCAGAAGCTCATCACTGCACCGGAATGTTCTATATATCTCCAAATGTGTCGTGAGTATAAAAGTGATATTTTATTAAATTGAAGAAGTAAGATTGATTTAGTTTTGCTCAACACCACTCCGTTTCATTGTCAACAATAAAATTGAAATCTTCCTATTCCTTTACTGGAATAAAATTCTCACTGGTTACATAGAGTGAAACGTACGTGTAAATTAAATTTGGATCATTTTTAATAATAAAACAATAAAACATTGTTTAAAGATTAAAGTTTAAAAGAAAGAAAGAAATTAAAGTTGATACTTTATTTGAATTATAGCGACCACAAAGAAAAGGAACCAATTAAGCATGATGATAAACTAAACAAGAAAAAAAAGAGAGGTTAAGATGGACCCCACAGCTGTAAAATAATTGCAAGAGATGCTGTTTGCATTTTCTTTGCCATACCGATGACATGGCTATGCCGTGGATTTTGCTTATTTAAAGCAACTCCATGTCCATACTCAGAGGTCTTGTTCCATAATTCAAAGCAAAGTAATAGCATCAAAACTCTCATTCCATGCATAACACCATTCAGCATACGTGCTCAATATTTTCAAAGTCCTTTTGACCTAAACCTATCTTACGTACGTTGTCAAAATCTCCAACCAAACTTGGTTTTTATCCAACACACACACACACACACATTGAGAAACAACATAGATATATTAGATTTTTGTTATATAAAAAATGGCCAAAAGGAGCATGTCACTGTTCACGATATTTCTTCTTTCTCTAAGCTCCTTCTTTCCTTCACTCTCAGTGTCATCATCCACCACAGACAACTTCCTCTACAGTGGGTGCACTCAGCAGAGTTACGTGCCAAACTCGCCCTACGAGTCAAACCTCGACTCGCTACTGAACTCACTGGTCAACTCGGCCACGTACTCCACCTACAACAACTTCACCGTCTTGGGCACCACCCAACAGGACGTCGTGTACGGCCTCTACCAGTGCCGCGGCGACCTCTCCATGCCCGACTGCGCCACCTGCGTCGCCCGCGCCATCACTCGCGCCCGTGACCTCTGCCCGGAGGCTTGCGGCGGCGCCGTCCAGCTCGACGGCTGTTACGTTAAGTACGACAACGCTACGTTCCTCGGCGCGGAGGACAAGACGGTGGTTTTTAAGAAGTGCGGGCCCTCCGTCGGTTACAACCCCGACGCCATGGGTAGGAGGGACGCTGTGCTCGCCGGGCTGGCTGGCACCGGAGGGCCTTTTCGGTTGGGCGGGGCCGGTGGCGTGCGCGGCGTGGCTCAGTGCACCGGCGACCTGAGCTCCGGGGAATGCCAGGACTGTATCTCTGAGGCCATCTCGCGGCTGAAGAGCGATTGCGGCACGGCGGATTATGGTGACATGTTCTTGGCGAAGTGCTACGCGAGGTACTCCACCGGTGGGGCCCACGATGCCTCTAAGGCCCGCGGTAAGGCCCATCTTATGGTGATAGTGGTTCTTCTTCTTGTTCAACTTGTTTTACATTCTTAAGGGTTTGAAGGTTTGAACTGAAGATACACTTGTAACATGTAAGAGTGGCCAAAAGAACTTTGGGAGTTAGATGGGGCAAAATGTAAATTTTCATGACAATATGAATATTAACAACATAATTTACCTTATTCCCTTTTTAATATTATTTTATTATTAGATAACATTCATTTATTCTTGCGTAGTAATTTTTTAAATAATTCGTGTTTGATTTATTATAATTGGAAATATAGGAGGTTTGGTAGGTCTTCTTGGCTTGGGAAAAAAATAGGTCAAGCCACACATTTTACTTTTAATAAATAATCAACCCTCTATAAATTAAGAATTTTATAATAGTTATGTTATAGGAAAAGTGATTCTGTAATGTTATAGAGATTCGTTTTGCGTGCCTTAATTTTTATTTTATTTTTTTTTTGTTTTAAAAAATGTGGGCCCACAAAATGTTGTATGTGTAGCTTGATAGATCAAGCCACACATTTTACTTTTAATACATAGATGAGGGGGAAGATTACTCTACGTAAGGAAAAAAATTTGTCAAGGACTCACAAATTAAGGGTGGGACTCACTTTTTTTTTCTCCTCTCTTATTTTTTTTTTCTGAAATCTCCTCTTTTCTTTAAGTTGTAAGAATACGAGAGAAAAATTTTCTCACGTCACATGTTTAGATAATTTCATAATATTTTACACATGGCTAGACAGTTTAAACCCAATTCACTACTTTATTGACCAAAGTTGAGCTTTATTATGAACCATTGACATCACGTAGACACATGCGGTTAGCTCTTTTTGCTGATTTTGGGTCACTTGCAAAAATCACAAGCCAAAAGATAATTTTTTTTGTTAGAAAAAAACTACGCATTTTTTTTCTTTATTGCTTGATTAACTCCTTTTGCTGTATTGGTGATTGATGCGTTGCAGGTAAATCAAGTAAGGGAGGTGAAAAGACATTTGCTATAATTGTTGGTTCATTAGCAGGATTAGCTATACTCATTATTTTCCTTGCTTTCTTGAGCAAGATTTGTGGACAGCATGGTAAAGAGTACACACTTTTTTCTCTCTGTGTTTCTCTGTTTTTCATTCATTTTAATTTAATTTATTGTATTGAGAAAGAAAAAGAAAAAACCATAGATTCCGCAATATATTAACAGCATTCCTTTTTGCGTGTATCTTTTATCAAGCAGGTAAATAAATAAAATTAAGTTCGTGACATTCAGTGGCGCTGGCACTGATCAATTTCCACCCAATCGTCCTCTCTAATGGTCTATTTTTGTGCCTCTTTTGCTTCCTTTTTTTACTATTTCAAATTTAAAATTCAGTTAAAAAGATGACTTTGAAGCTTGAGGAATGGGGCACTTTTGTATTTGAATACAGAAGGAAAGATGAAGAAAACCTAAGAGCTAAGAGATTCTAGTTACTTTCCTCCCCTCTTTAAAAAGTTGTGTTGTCAAATGTCTCATGCTTGCAAAGAAAAGTAATTATATTATTCTTTTGTTTTCTGTATAGTTGTGTAACATTTTTTATTTGTTTATTGTCATTCGTCGGTATATGCACCGATGAACTTTTTGGGTACTTATAATGGATTTTACATGTCGAATTATTAAAATATAGTTAGTCATAGTTGTATAAATCTGTGCATTTAAAACTGGAATCTTTTGAATTTAATGATCATTCAATATAAATTTTTATAAAATTGGTAGGTTAGATGAAGTTAACAATTTTCTATCCCGAATGACATGAAAGTGTTTAAAACAAACTTTTTAAACGTGAATCTATAGTTTAAAAAACATAAGAGAAAATAGATTATAAAATTGGAGGCTAATGTTGGCACACCAATCGGATGTTGCATTTCTGTTTGACCCGCTCTCAAGTCTCAATAGCAAAGTTTTATGCTTTTAAATTTTAAATTTTATCCTTTAATAAAATAAAAATCTATACAAATATAGTTACATGGTTAGAATATTGTTATACAAAAAATATATATATATATATATATATATTTAAAATTGTCTTGAACCGGATAGTTTGGCCATTTTAGAATATTTTTCACAACCACCTATATACGTGTACCACTCATGTCATCCTCATTCATAAGGCATGTGGGATCTTAGGCAAGACTGGACAAAAATATATAAAACCCAAGATTGTATAGTTTTATCCCTATATTTTTTTAATGAATTCGTGACTTTCCAATCATAAATAAAAACTTTATCGGCATTTCAAGGTTTGCTCTCGTGAATAAAAACATATAAATTAGCAAATTAACACGTCTAAATAATTATATATGCAGTAAATTGATATTTCTAAATTCTAATCAAACAAATCAATTAAATAACATGAATTAGCAAATTAACTCAAATAATTTATTATTTACGACTGCCGAATAGGAACAAATATATAGTGCTCCATCCCAATGCACCGCGAAAGAGAGAGTGGGAAGAGAGAGGATTAAGAGAGAAAGAAGAAAGAGAAAAATCAGAGAATTAGGCTCTGTTTGATTTCTGTTTTGTAAAATAGTTTTTTAGTTTTTAGAACAAAAAAAATTAAAAAATGTTTTCAGTATATTTTTTTGTAAAAAATATTAAAAAAAAAATAACTATTTTTTTGTTTTTAAATCAAATTTAGAGAATATGTATGAGTTGTTGTTGTTTTCTATTTTGATTTTTAACTTTCATAAGGAAAAAATATATATATATATAACAACTATTTTCATAACTATTTTATAAAATAGTTTTTCCGCCGAATAAATATATATGTACTAGCTCCATTCCACCTTAAGGTTCTGACTAGAGGATTACGTAACTCATTTTACAAGGCAATTATATATCATGTGAGTAATTGATTTTATTGAATTTTATCATTGTCCATAAAGTATTCATTCAACTTTCTATTGGAGAAACAATGAAGTCATTATTCTTAGTAAATATAATTTGAAACATGCCGAGCACTAAATAATGTACCTAAAAGCACTAAATAATGTACCTTAAAGCAGAAGTATAATTTAATCCTCAATGGCAAAAAAGCACACAGTATATCCCGCCAAACAGCACCCAGGTGCTTTTAATGTTTTATAGTATGGCCCATCACCCAACCAAGAAGATATCATATTGAGAGAAGCCATTCTAATCAAATCCATTTCAAAATCATATAATACGAAGGACCTAAAAACAATTGCTCTTTACACTTTTTCTTATTCGTCTTTTACCCGAAACATTATTAATTGGATGGAATCCATCTCTTTTGGCCTCCAGAAAGATCCATATATCTAAAGCTTAAAGATTAAGGAAACGCTGCACAAATACATACTGAGCATGATTACAATAAAGCATGCAGCAGAAGCCTAAAAGATTATTATAGCCCACAATTAAATAAGAGACCAAGCAAAAAAGCACTATTTTAAAAAAATATTGTCAATCATATATGCAGTAATATACAATATATAGGAGCTAAAGGAAAGAGACGATTGTTTATTTCCTATTTTTAATGTAAACCAATTAATAGTTAATTTGAACAGAAAAACAAGAATCTTATACAAATCCATCCCTTTGGTGGGATCCATAAAAATGGGCATGATTGTGAAGCACATAGAAATCATATATAACCGATTAAAGGTCTTTTTGCCTTCCTCTGACATTGACGTCGTCGATGCCACTCACTTCAACTAGCTCGGTGAACATTGGAATTAGTTTTATAGCTAACTCAAAGATTTAAAGTTTGTTTCAATATCGGGTGTCGACTTACCTCAAAAAAATAATTAAAATTGATATATTAAAAAAAAATTATTTAGTTGACGTTTTTTTAGTTAATACTAGAGAATTGTGTTCCTTTAATTATAATGATTTTATCACTTTAGACAGTGTCACTAAAGTGTGAGATGCTGGTCAAAACAAAAAACTTGGGTCACTGCCATGCCAACTGATCTGAATCATCTACTGTAAGGGCCCTAATAGGCTAATATCATATTCCATAAGAAGCCCACAAATAAAGTAACAAATTAATTTATTCGAATATTCTTTCTTCCTTCTTCATGGTGTAAGCTAAGTTAATGAAGGAGATGGATAGCCCAAACAAAGTTCAACGCCATTAGTATATGGGAAACATTTTTTCATGTTATGACACTTCGATTTGCGTGCAAAATTTTTCTTTAATTTTTATTTTTTTTAATAAATGTGGTACCCACCACTAATTGAATTATCATGCAACATGAGAAAATCAAATCCCTTAATATATTCTCCTCGTATTCGAATTTGGAACCTACGCGACGTGCTTGCGAAATCGAATTTTGACCATATATATAGTCACTATAGTCACTTCTTTTTGAAGTGGGTAAATGGAAAGATTTATGTTAGAGAATATAACATAAATTAATTAAAAAGGCTCTCACCCAACACCTTAAGATTTTAGGTTGAAATAGTTTTTAACAAAAAAATCGGCTTGTGCAGCACAAGGCAGAGTCATATCCACGCTTCAAGCTCAAAGGACTCTTGCGTGAGGAGGTGTGTTAGAAAATATAATATAAACTATTAAAAATACCCTCACCTAACACCTCAAGGTTTTGTGTTAAAGACGTGCAATTTTTCATTTTATTTTGGAAGCATAAAGCAAGACTCAGTCATTAACCAAATGTGCTGGTATTACAAACAAACAAAAAACATAAATCTTACAAGTCATTCACTAAAACATGAAGCCAAATAATTGAAAGGTCATTGCAAAAATGAAAATTCAAAGGAGACTTAAATTATGAATTATATTTAATATCTAAACTAATCAAAAACCTTATCTAAACTTATATCTAATTGTAAAATTTCATTTTTATATTTAATGTCATTTTACAATTAAAAAACTATTCTATCAAATATAAAATGATAATTAAAAAGCAATAATTATTTTATTACGTGAAAATAAATAATAATTTCATTAAGATAGTTATATATTTAAAATTAAAAAATATATTACTCAAGAAACTAATTTGTTTTTAGAGACAAAATCTGGAAATGACAATTTTTTACCAAGTGAGTAACTTGCTTTGCATTTTTGCTCCCACCCATGACTTGTCTTATTTTCAATGTCAAACTCAAAGCCCAATACAAACAATTATTGGAAGGCCCCAAATGAATGGGCTCGGGTTGGAAAATCCAGTTGCAGTTTATCACTTCCTATTTCGTGATTCAGGAAGAACCCAGAACGATAATGATTGAGGAAGAAGAACCAAGGATTAGATCATAAGAACATTCTCGAGTGTCCGCGACAACTCCAATGATAAACGCAAAAAATATATAATTTATTTTTTATCACGAAAATTGCAAGTACCTCATTATATAGTGAGTTTATCTCTTTTGCTATCTGTTCTCGTCTGCTTCATCAACCAGCTTGGCTGAACTACGAGGATTGAATCAATGGCTGACGGTATCTTTGGGTACCCTTTCAGAAGCTTCTTCTGGGGCCATCCTCTCATTTCAAGAGAGTGGGATGGATCAACGGCCCTCATGGATTGGCTTGAATCCCCTACTTCTCACATCATCAAAATCAACGTTCCAGGTACCATGTTGTTGTTTTTGGTTTTTCTTTTTATAATTACACGCTTTCACTCTTTCTTCACTTTTAATGAGTAATGACCCATTAGTATCTTTAGTGATAATTCTGTGTTTGGTGGTAAAAATAGAATCTTTTTGTTGAGATATATAGTCTCGTAGGATGAATAACTACTATGGAATTTATAAGGCTTACGTACTTCCATCCTATGAGCTAGCTAGTTTTTGGGTGGTATATTTCAAGGTTCTTCACATGATATCAGAGCCTCATCGTCCTCCACTTCAAAGTGGAATTAAAAAAAAAACACAAAAGATAAACCAAAAATTGTTTACAAGTACAATTTTCAAAAATTAATATATCATTTCAATATTTATATATTAAAACAAATTTTTTTAATATATTAATTTTTAAAATACCCTTCGATATTATTTTATATAATATTATAACAAATGCCGTATAGTATTAAAATTTAATCAAATCTTATACAATCAGATCTTTAGTATCTTTAGTGAGTAATGAATGACCCATTAGTATCTTTAGTGTTAATTCTGTGTTTGGTTGGTAAAAATAGAATCTTTTTGTGGATTTGAGTTGGTTAATTAATTGTGATTGGGTTTCGGGTAATGGGTCTGTGGGCAGGTTTCAGCAAAGATGACATAAAGGTGCAGGTTGAGGATGGGAATATTCTGCACATCAAAGGGGAAGGTGCGAAAGAGGAGGCTCAAGGAAAGGACACTGTTTGGCATGTAACTGAGAGAGGAACTATGAAAGGGGATTTCTCAAGGGCAATCGAATTGCCAGAGAATGTGAAAGTGGACCAGATTAAGGCACATGTTGAAAATGGAGTCCTCACTGTAGTTGTGCCGAAAGATGCATCACTCAAATCACCTAAAGTGCGAAACATTAACATCACTAGCAGGCTTTGAGATTGGAAATCTGTTTATGTTGATATGAATAAGAATTGAGAAAAAAAATAAAATAAATTTGTATCTTATGACACAAAAACATTGTATGTTGTACTAAAGAAGGAATGTAAGATTAAACAGTCAGACAGCAGTGTTTTTGTTTCCCCTCGTTTTTTTTTATTGATAAGAACCTTGTGTAACTTTCATAAAACTTTCTTGAATCCTTGCTAAATCAACAGAGAGTCTCCTCCAAAATAACGGTGCATTATCCACCCTTAATTCGCCATGCCTATGATAAATGAGCAAGATTATAGTTATAATTTTTTTTGTTTTACAATCATATTTTATTACTGTTGATTTCTGCCAATGTTATTATTTTTTCAAATTAAATTTATTAATTAATTATTAATTCATGATAAATGATAACCGTTGATTGACAGGGAAACTATAACCTTCCTTGTGATAAATAGCTTGGGGAAACATGAATTTGGATTATGAAAAGAACCTAGTTTGTTCAAAGGGCCAGCAAATCAGATTTGATTAGCTGTGTATCAGAAAACAGCAACACATGCTCAAGTGTAACTTTACTTTTACAAATGGGGCATGCATTATCCTTCTAATTATCCGTCATCAATAATGAGACAGGTAGCAAATCACCAACTACATTTAAGAGGAACGTGAGTTGGAAGAACAAGTGTGAACTGTGAAGAATGGTAGATTAGGCTAAAGTGAAAGACCAAGTAGTTCAAGTCTCAAAAGGAATTTGATTGTCACTTGAATTGAAACTGAAGGACTATATTAGACTGCTTTTAAAGTTTTAATCATCTTTTAGCAACGACGGATGGCTCATAAACATAGTTATATCAGATGACAACTGACAAGTATATGATAATAAGCAAAATTAACACCAAACTCTCCTTAGCTAGTAAAATGCCTTGTCCACCTGTCTTTCTTGTTAAAAAAGTTATGATGACATAGACGGATTTTGTATTTTAGTAACCCTTTGCTCTTCAACAGAATAAAGTTACAAAGGAATTGTCCCATACACTCGTTTGGGCCAGTTCATCTACCATGTGTACCAACTCCCATAATTTTTTGTGCGAAAAGAGTGTGTATGCTCGGAACAGTGACCAAAGTGTCATTATTGATAAAAAAAATTATCAAACTGTTGCGCCAACAGTAAATTTTAACAAAATACCACGTGACATATTTCGCTGTGTAGCGAAATATGTGTGCAAATAATTCGCTACACAGTGTAGTGAAATATGCCACATCAGAACCAAAAAGTGTCATATGTCAAAATTGTTGAAATTCGCTACCCTATGTAGCGAATTTCAACAATTTTGACACATGACACTTTTTGGTTCTGAGCATTCTGACGTGGCATATTTCGATACACTGTGTAGCGAATTACTTGCATACATATTTCGCTACACAGTGTAGTGAAATATACCACGTGGCGTTTTGGCAAAATTTACTGTTGGCGTGGCAGTCTGGTAATTTTTTTGCCAACAGTGGCAAAATGATCATTGTTCCTGTATGCTCGCGCCTTTAAAATAATAAATAAAATAGTATATGTATTTCAAAAAAATAAAAATAAAAAAAAGACTATTGTAGTAGTCAAAACTTGAAAGCGTGTTTTTATTCAGTTCTCAAAATTTAAAAAGTTAGTAAAAGTTTCCATGCCATGCACCAAAATGAAATCTTTCATTGAGCACCAATGACAGGCATTTGAGAGCTAAATCAAATCAAATAATTAGTTCTAAAAATAATTCAAAGAACAAGACCCAAAAAGGCAAGTAAAAAGGAAAAGGCATTCCCTTCATGTTTACCGAAAAAAAAAAAAACATAACTAATGCATCTAAGCCAATTAGCCGCAATTCCTGTTTTTGTTGTTGCATTTCACAAAATAGACAATCAAGACTTGCCAAAGTGATAATGATCTGATTAAACCTACCCGCATTGATGGTTGAGCTGCACAAGGTATATGTACCTTCCTCGGCCCCTCAATCCACACCCGAAGGAAGTTTGGAAACTATATTAAGGTGTGGTTTGGTACATATAATTGGACTTGGAACGGAATTATATTTTAATCTCTTAATTTTAATTATCTTGTTTGTGATATACGTTAGAATTAAAATTCTAATCTGTTTCTAATTCTATACAATTAAAAAATAACTGTTCTGTATTTCTTTTTCAGTATTTATAATAAGATTTATAAAGTCCGTAGATATTTGTCTGGAATGTATTTTCCTGTATTACATTACAGGTGGGAAAAAGAAGTGCGCTTCACGCCTTCACCTGTAGAGTTAGTGGCACTTAAATTAGTGCTAGTATTCGCGAGAGTTGGAAAGGTAAAAGATAAAAAAGTCTCTACCTTAGCACATAAATGTTAATGGGTTTATCGTTTCTGATGACATATAAAGATAAAAACATCTTCAACAACTCTAAAATCATGATATGTTGATAATAGGGAGAATTAATAAATAATATTTTAGAAATTTTATTTATTTATTTTTAATATGAATTTTACGAGAATATCCTTCATGAATTTCGCTAATCCTTGTAAGTTGTTACCATGTAATTTTGAAATTGTGGGAGATAATCCAAAACTATGTTATTTTGGAGATCGAGAGAATTAATAAAAGATATTTTAAGAATTTTATATATTTCTTTTTTATATTGATTTTATCAAAACATTTTTTATATGAATTTTTACAACTCTCAAAATGACGTGGTTTTGAAGTATAAATTTACCTCACGTGGCACGTGAAAAAAGATAAATTCAATGTTAATAAATTTATAGTTTCTTCTGCCATAAACCCCAAAATTACATCGTTTTGAAAATTTAGAGAATCAATAAATAATATTTTAAAAAAATTGTTTGTTTATTTGCTATATGAATTTTATCAAAATTTCATTCATTAAATTCTTTGTTATATAAATAATGGGAATAATATTTTCTATGTAAGGTGAAGATAATTTTATCTTCTACACTTCTAAGAAAGTGGCAGCGTTCATTCTTTCTCTTTTTCTTTTCTATTTTCACAAAATCCCACTCACTTTCATATAAGAGTAAGAGATAAAATTATCTCTATTCTTTAGGAAAAATATTATTTCCATAAATAATCATGAAGATATTTTAAAATGCGTGCAATAAGGAAGCACCTACTGAAAATTGCATAGATATAGTAGATGTAAATGAAGAATAGGTGGGAGGTTGTTGGTTATATAGGTGAATCAAAAAGTCAAAAGGATAATGAAAAGAACTTTTGTCATGTAATAAGAATGAAATGTATAAAAACCCAAACAACCAATTCAGAACAAAATTTATATTAATTGATCATTATAATGTTGCTAGAATTTTCCCGCCATCATTACTGGTATCAATTATACCGTTGGCAGCATTCTCTAATTTTCCAATCGTCAACATCTTCTAATCAGTGTTGTCATACGCATTTTCTAATCATCACTTTCACAAATTTATTCTGATCATCTTTGCTGCCAATACACTTCTGTCATTTTTTATTTTATTAAAGAATTCTTTTTAGGGAATGATCCATTTATAAATTTTTTTTATAAATTTTTATAAATTACACTATGTATTCTTGGAAGAACATAATGTAATCTAATGTTATCCCGGGAAAACATAGTGTAGTTTGTAAATAAGAAGTTTGTAAATATAAGTCTCCCCTTCTTTTTAGCTCAAATCTAAACGTCCTACACGGGTACATATTGCTTTCTTTAATTAATGGGAATAACACATATCCATTTAAAGGATATAATCATATGTTATTTTAGATTTTAACCATTGATTTTCGTCTATCAACGATTATAATTTATTCGATCAAAATTATTAATTAATTAATAAAAAATTTGGCCCATTAAGTTTGACCCAATAAATTATAACCGTTGATGGATGAAAATCAACGGATAAGATTTAAAATGACATATAGTTATAAATGATAGATGTTTTTTCCATAATTAATATAGGTTTTTTTTTAAATGTAAAGTTGAACCTTATTCTAACACGTGCTTTTTTTTTATATAGCTATTCCAATTTCCAACACATGCTACTTTCCTAATCCAGTGTCCAGACTATCTTAATCAAACTCAAGTTGACATGTGTCATTTTTCTCATTTGTACTGTCTTTTTTTGTGGCCTACTTGGTTAAGAAAACTGATATTGCATATGAATGCAGTCCTATCGGGTTGAATAAATCCCTGGTGTAAAGAAATAGTGTGTGTAATTCCCTTACGAAATCTAACCAATTAAGATTTCTTGATGTAAAAGAATTAGTGCCTAAAGGCCAAAAATCAAGAGAGTCGTACTAAGAATGGGGTTGTTTATATTATGGGTTATGATTTGGTCATGTCGCAGGAAAGTGGGTTAAAAAAACCGATGGATCCCATTTTTGGTATTTCCATAACATGATACCATCATTTTCCTGCAACATTATTTTTATAAATCCTTTATATCATGGGATTTTTATTTATCCTTTAACATGACATGATAAGTTTCCTACAGACACAATATTTCATGGAACCCACAATTTATAAGAAAAAGGAAAAAAAAATACGTAAAATGAATCTCTATGACATGACATGATAACTTTTCTTATAAGATAACTCTTATAAAACACATATCAAAAACAGCTTCACTATGATTATAACTTCAACTTGTACGCTCCGTATACGAGGACAAAGCAATGCATAGACGGAAATACAAAGAAGGGGGAATATATTGTCCAAACTTATAAACGTACAGAAAACACTAAAGTGTAAAAATTATCTAGTACCTTACCATCTGTTAAATAACTGCATGGGAATATATTATATGTTATTAAAATGTAATAAAAAAATATTTCACGTTTTGGCAAGAGGAAAGGGTAGAACATTTTGAATAACTTAAAGGGTAAGTCATAAATGATACTTTATGAAATCACCGCATTGCTAAATTGACACGAAGATGGGAAAAATTTTCAGTACATTTGTTGTATGTACAATGGACCAACGAGAATAAAACACATCAACTTATATGTTTCTAAAAAAAGAAAATAAAATAATGTTAATATTATAATTATGTATTTTATTGAATATATAATTTTTATTCTTATTTTAAATTACAGTTACACTGACGGATGTATTAAAGATTTGTTCGAGATCGACCCGTCTTGTTAGTTTGTTTTCGACTTAACCAATACGTTGTCAATACACGTCATTCCATGAATTCCCTACACAAAAGCAATCTATATATTATGTACATAGTATAAAAAATGTTTTATTATTATTTGTCGCATGATAATTTTTTATTTTAATTACTTTATTACCAATTTAATGTTTATGAAAAGATACCATAAGGGAATATATTTTATATCTAATGTTTCTAACTAAATATTGTTTTTGAAACGTTTTGACAATAAATCTTTTTGAAATTCAAAATAAATAAATTTGATCGTGTGCTACACAATTATTTATTAAAGAAATTTAGAATCATATATATTTAACTTAAACAACTCCAGCAATACTAGGCTAGGATAACTAGTTATCACCTATTTAATCAATGGCACAGAAAAGTATGAAGGCATATTATATTGTGAATACTCACTATACATATATTGTGTGTTATAGGAATATTAATTTAGATAAAATATCAAAATATTTTAAATTGAAAAAGATGTTATAATTAATTTAATTAAAGGGTTTTTTCACCCTTTTGCCCCTCTTAATTATTTAATAACTATTTTTCCTCTGATTGCAAATTATCTATCAATCTGTCTCTCTTTAATCGATTAAATTGAATATTTAATCAATTAAATGGTCAAATGAAGATTTAATCGATTAAATCTTCAACTTAATCGATTAAGTCTTCCTCTTTATCAGAAGAAATAGGGAGATTTAATCGACTAAATAGGGAGACTTAATCGACTAAATCTTCAAGTCAACGGTTTTTGTTTATTTTGATCATTTAATCGATTAAATTTTTGGCTTAATCTTATTTTCCCGATAAAAAAATATCTCCTCTACCAAACTCCACGTAACAGAATTTCTTCAATCAACTCGTCAGGCAGTGTGAGAGCTCCATCTCCTTCCTATTCTTCAATGTCATCGGTCACAGTTCCTATTTCAACAAAAGCAATAGATAAAGAGAAAACAATAAGAATGAATGACTGAGATTAGGCTTTTTGAAAAGAGGATGAGCTAATCACTCAAATTTCGTCGAGCTCGAGGACTTGGGATTATTGGTTTTTTTGTAAGGGTTCCGATGAGATCTCTTTTGCGTTTTAAATGTGTGCGTAAATCATGGCGCATTCTCATCTCCAATCCCCAATTTGCAAAATCACATTATGACATTGTTGCTGCACCCACCCACCGACTTCTTGTTATGCCTTATCATGCTATTTATTCATATTTCATAGGAATAGAGGCACCAGTTCACTGTGACTCTGCTGTAGTATACCTCACTCTTCCACAATCATTATTAATTCCTTCAGTTAGTTATCTTCGAATATTGGGTTCTTGCTGAGGGTTTATACTTTTAACGTATCTTGAGAATAATGATCTCATTTTATGAAATCCATAAATAGTATCTGTCTAACCCTGACAAAGAACACTAGGAAGCAGTGAAGTGGATCTTCAAGTACGTCTGAGGTACAACTGATTTATGTCTCTGATTTGGAGAAGGTAAAATCGAGTTGCAAAGATACTAAGATGCTGATTTAGGGGGAGATTCTTACTCAAGGAAGTCGGCAGTGGGATATTTGATGAAATTTGTAGGAGAAACTATCTCTTGGCAATCAAGATTATTGCAGAAGTGTGTGGCACTTTCGACAACCAAGGCCGATTAGATAATCGCGGCTGAGGCAAGTGATATGCCTTCGACATATAGATATTTCAGAGTGAAAAGAATAAAGATTTGACAGTAATTCAGTAATAAAGGTTATTATTTTTGATGAATTATTAATAATCTATGTTCAGACACACTTTCACTGATTATTCTATATTTTTATAGGTTAAGATGTGAAGAAATTCAAAAATTTGAAAAACAAGGAAGGGAAGACCGCGCGAGAGACCAAACAAGGCTCCAGAAGGTCGCACCACTTTTGAATTGAAATTTGAATTCAAATCTGTTTTAATTAAATCTTTCTGTTATACGTTTCTGTAATAGAGTTCTACTTTAATCTTTCCGTTATAACGTTTTTGTAATAAATTTGTAATTTAATGTTTCCGTTATATGTTTCACCAGAGGGGCATTTTCGTGAATTTTAGAGAAACCCTAAGTTAGCTGGCTATATAAAGGGAACATATGTTGAGAACTATGTTCCCTCAAACTCAGCTAGGAAGCCTTAAGTGCGGAAATCAATCAACCAGATCCGGAGCTCGGATCTCGGCAATACCACGGCCTGTATATCACCAGGTCGACAGTGCAGCGGTAAAATCAAAAACAAATAGGAGAGAGAGAAGAAAAACACAACCAGATTTTAACGTGGAAAATCTTCTCCAATGAAGAAGTAAAAACCACGGGACCTAGTCCAGATCAAAAATCCACTATGAAACTAATGGTTACAAGAATCAAATACACCAATGTGGTGGTTAACTCAACCTCTCCAACAATGGTGATAATCAAACTACCCTAGAGATGCTTCTCTCAAACTCTCCCTAGAGATCTCTCAAATGCAAAGCATAAAGCTTTGCTCAAACAATCAAATCTCAAATATCTCAAACAATTTTCTCTCAAACAATCATCTCACATCATACTTTCAACCTCACACACACATGCTATATATATATAGGGGAGGGAGATGAACCACTCAAGGGATGTGTCCCTTGAGCCTTGCACCAAGGGGGAGTTTCAACCACTTGGTACTTGTGCCAAGCATTGAAGAGGAGCAACTTCCAACAAATCTCCCCCTCCGACTTCAATGCATCGGCTTCAGCATCAACCCGGCTCCTTCACAACAATCTTCAAATTTCTTTGCTGGAACCGGCTTCGTCATCATATCGGACCAATTTTGGTAAGTGTGCACCTTGACGAGTTCGAGCTCTCCACCTTCCGCCATATTCCGGATCCAATGATACCTCATATCAATGTGCTTAGTGCGGGAGTGATAGGTCGAATTCTTCGCAAGATGGATTGCGCTTTGATTGTCACAACCCAGCTCGTACTTGTCTTTTTCATGGCCGAGTTCCATGAGGAACTTCTTCATCCACAGCATCTCTTTGCTTGCCTCAGTCGCGGACTCGCGGCAATGTACTCAGCCTCAGTTGTCGATAGTGCAACACATTTCTGAAGTCTTGATTGCCAAGAGACAGCTCCTCCGGCAAATCTCATCATGTAACCTGTAGTCGACTTCCTCGAGTCAAAATCTCCCCCTAAATCAGAATCCGAGTAGCCTCGCAACTCGGCTTTGCCTTCTCCAAAACGGAGACATAAGTCGGTGGTACCTCGGAGGTACTTGAAGATCCAATTCACTGCTTCCCAGTGCTCTTTACCGGGGTTTGACAAATACCGGCTTACCATTCCAACAGCATATGCCAAGTCAGGTCTGGTGCAAACCATTGCATACATCAAGCTTCCGACGGCGGATTGATAAGGTACCTTCAACATCTCATCTTTGTCTTTATCATATCTCGGACATTGCTTCTGGTTCAGCTTTATGTGTCCGGCTAGGGGGGTGCTCACTGTTTTGGCTTTGTCCATGCTGAATCTCTTCAATATCTTCTCAATATACTTTTCTTGACTCAGCCACAGTAGCTTCTTTTGTCTATCTCGGATAATCTTGATTCCGAGTATCTGCTTTGCAGGGCAGAGGTCCTTCATTGCAAAGGACGAGCTTAACGCCTTCTTCAGGGCGGCTATCCTTGATTTGTCTTTCCCTACAATAAGCATGTCGTCAACATATAACAAAAAAATCAAAAAATCTCCGGCCTCATACCTCTTCACAAATACGCAGTGGTCGGCTTCCGTCTTCTCAAACTTGTGATTAGTCATGAATGATTCAAATTTCTTGTACCACTGCCGAGGTGCTTGCTTCAAGCCATAGAGGCTCTTCTTCAATCGCCATACCAAGTCTGCTTGGTCTGGAGCTTGGAACCCCTCAGGTTGTTCCATATAAATCTCTTCTTCTAAGTCACCGTGAAGGAATGCCGTCTTCACGTCCATTTGTTCTACCTCGAGGTCCATCGAAGCTACCATAGCTAACACGGTTCGAACCGAGGTCATTTTCACCACAGGAGAAAATATCTCCTCAAAGTCTACTCCTTTCTTCTGATTGTAGCCTTTCACCCCAATCCGGGCTTTGTATCTCGGCTTCTGCCCGTTCTCTTCATTCTTAATCTTGTACACCCATTTATTTTTCAGAGCTCATATTCCTTCAGGCAACTCGGTCAGTTCATAAGTCTGATTCTCGTGCAGAGACTTCATCTCGTCTTGCATTGCCTTTTCCCATTCTTCTTTATCTGAGCTCGTCACAGCCTCATCATAACTCTGAGGCTCACCGTCTTCAGCTACAACGATGTATTCATCAGATGGGTATCTTGTAGAGGGTCTTCTATCTCGAGTTGGATATCTCGGCTGTTCTTCAACTTAAGAACCCGATTCATCATTCTCATCCCGGATCTCATCTTCAACTCGGATCTCATCATCAATTTCGTCATTTTCTTTATTTTCTCGCCCTGCTTCAGCTCGGACAGGAGGGATAGGTTCTTCACGTCTGACAGAAACCCGGACTTTGGGTTTCGAGATGTCATGAATGGTCTCATCTTCATGAAAGATCACATCTCGGCTTCTTACGATCTTCTTATTGATTGGATCCCAAAGTCGGAACCCGAACTCACAGCTCGGCGAACCAAGATAGATGCATTCTTTAGTTTTTGCATCAAGTTTTGCCCTTTCATCTTTAGGGATATGTACGAAAGCTCGGCATCCAAACACCTTTAATTGATTATAGGCCGCTTTACGACCTGTCCAGACTTCTTCTGGAATTTCTCCTTCAAGTGGCCGTGATGGTTAGAGGTTGATCAAGTCAACAACAGTTTTAACGGCTTCTACCCAGAATGATTTCGGCAATCCGGCATTGGATAACATACTTCGGACCTTCTCTTCAATAGTCCTGTTCATCCTTTCAGCAAGTTCATTCAATTGTGGAGTCTTGGGGGGCGTCTTCTCAAGTCGGATCCCGACCGCTCTGCAATATGCATCAAAAGGGCCGCAATACTCACCACCATTATCAGATCTGACCACCTTCAATTTCTTGCCAGTCTCCCTTTCAACCATAGCATGGAATTCTTTAAAGGATTGGAGTACCTGGTCTTTAGTTTTCAACAAATAAACCCACACTTTGCGGGAATGGTCATCAATAAATGAAACAAAATACTGAGCTCCTCCAAGAGATCTTTCTGACATGGAGCAAACATCAGTATGGACGGGGTCAAGAATATACCTGCGTCTTCTGGGCTAATCCGATTTCACGAAAGATACCCGGTGCTACTTTCCAGCTAAGCAATGCGTGCAACTCTCCAACGCTTGGCCTTTCAACCCGGTCAGTAATCCTTTCTTGTGTAGGATCTGGAGCCCTTTCACGCTCATGTGGCCGAGGCGCTTGTGCCATAGCTCCAAGCTCGGCTCATCTCGGACAGAATTGGCTTCTCCGCCATTTATCTTTCCTTGCATCACGTACAAGGAGCCTTCCTTCTTACCTCTGGCAACAACCAAGTCTCCTTTGGCTAATTTCCACCTAATACAGCCGAAGTAGTTCACTAACCCGGCATCATCAAGTTTGCCTACCGAGATTAGATTCAATCGCATGTCAGGAACATGCCTTACATCTTTCAACACAAGTCGGCACCCAACATCCGTGGTCAGGGTCACATCACCGACACCAACAATCTTGCTGGTCACCTGATTTCCCATCTTCACAACTCCAAAATCACCACCTCGGTAAGAGGAGAAAAAACCTTTGTGTGGAGTAACGTGGAAGGAGGCACCGGAGTCAACAATCCAGATGCAATCATCATATGCAACATTCAAATAATTATCCTCACCAAGGAGGAATATCTCGGCATCAGGAGTGGCAGCCATCGCTGTGGTGCTCTTGTCTTCCCTCTTCTTGGGAATAATCTGATCCGGCTTTACAGAGCCGTTCTTCTCATCATTCTGCAGGGTCCAGCAGTCCGGCTTTTTATGACCTGTCTTTCCACAGTAAAAACACTTCAAATCATATTTTGGCTTTGACCGACCTTTGGAATTTCCTCTTTTATCATGATCTCGACCCCGACTCTTGCTTCTACCCCGGAAGTTGGATTTCCCTTTGTTCTCAGCAACGTTGGCCTCAGACATGCTGGAAGTACCTCGTTCTTTTCTCCTGGATTCTTCTCCCAGGAGGCTGTCTGTCACGACATCCATCTGCAACTTTCCATCTGGAGTCGAATTATTCAAAGTCACCACCAGAGTATCCCAGCTTTCTGGCAGCGAGCTAAACAGCAGCAATGCCTGCAATTCTTCATCAATTTTCATATCAGCTTTTGACAGCTGATTCACAATACCTTTATAGGTGTTAAGGTGTTCTATCATGCTCATGCCGTCTTATATTCTAGCTTCACAAGTCGGCGAACCAGGTGTGCTTTGTTCCTGAGAGTTTTCCTCTGAATCAAGGACTCCAACTTTGTCCACAACTCATACGCGTTCGTGAACTCGGACACGTGTTCAAAGAGGCTCTTGTCAATGTATTTTCTGATTGTAGCTACCGCTTTACGACTCTGGATCTCCCACTCCTTATCGGTTTTGCCTGCCGGTCTGTCATCAAGGATAATGGGCTCATGTAAATCTTTGCAGTAGAGATGATCTTCCATCATCGGTTTCCAGTAGGTGAAATTGTCTGCGGTCAACTTGAACATATCTCCATCATGAGTTATGCCACTGGTCTCCATCTCTTCTCCCTCAGAACCCGTCAAACTCGGGCTCTGATACCATTGTTGAGAACTATGTTCCCTCAAACTCAGCTAGGAAGCCTTAAGTGCGGAAATCAATCAACCAGATCCGGAGCTCGGATCTCGGCAATACCACGGCCTGTATATCACCAGGTCGACAGTGCAGCGGTAAAATCAAAAACAAATAGGAGAGAGAGAAGAAAAACACAACCAGATTTTAACGTGGAAAACCTTCTCCAATGAAGAAGTAAAAACCACGGGACCTAGTCCAGATCAAAAATCCACTATGAAACTAATGGTTACAAGAATCAAATACACCAATGTGGTGGTTAACTCAACTTCTCCAACAATGGTGATAATCAAACTACCCTAGAGATGTTTCTCTCAAACTCTCCCTAGAGATCTCTCAAATGCAAAGCATAAAGCTTTGCTCAAACAATCAAATCTCAAATATCTCAAACAATTTTCTCTCAAACAATCATCTCACATCATACTCTCAACCTCACACACACATGCTATATATATAAGGGAGGGAGATGAATCACTCAAAGGATGTGTCCCTTGAGCCTTGCACCAAGGGGGAGTTCCAACCACTTGGTACTTGTGCCAAGCATTGAAGAGGAGCAACTTCCAACAACAGAGACCCTAAAAGAGATCATCTTTGACTGGAGAGAATTGAGAGAGCTCTTGGAGACTCGTGCTGGAGATCAAAATTTCACCTTCATCATTTTCTTCTTTTCTTTTCTTCATGAATTCAAATCTCAGTATGCAAAACACGGGAAGATTTTCCCACGTTAAAAGTTTATTGTGTATTTCTCTTTTTCCTTTGCATTTTTTTGATTACGCTGAACTGGCCGGTAAGTTTAGGTTAATCTCTCTGATTAATGATTATGACGATTTTTGCAATTTGAAGTAACCAAGTTACCAACATAACTCAAATCTCAGTATGCAAAACACGGGAATTCGAAATTTCATATAGCATTTTCTTATTGAATTTTTCATGATTTTGAAATTATATATATATATATATATATATATATATATATATATATATATATATATATATGCATGCAAAATGTATCATTAGTCTTCTGACTTAGTAGCCTTAATTAGTAGGAAATTTTGATTCTGAAAAGAAAAAGAGAGTCTAGTATCATATCCTCTATTCCTAGCTATCTTTTTTGTTGCTTTTGAATGATCAAATATCGTCTCATTATTATTTTTATCTAATATCTTGTTCTATTAGTCAAAATATGTCCTTGGAGCACCCTTAAAAGACATTGGATAAAAATTGAATTCAAAAGCAAATGGCATTTGAAGAAATATATAGTTAGATGCCCTTATATACTTCATTGGAATTTTTTTATAGAAGAAACTCTCTATATATAGATAAATGAAAACATGGCCGTACTCAAATAAATAACTTCTATCAGCGCACAAAGGATAAAAAAATATAAGAGAACGGATTGGTCTTAGTGGGGGCAATGAAACTGTTATTGCACTTAGGTGAAAAGACAGTCATACAATAATAGGGTAGTTTTTTTTTTTTTTTTTTTTGGTGGAGATAATAGGGTAGCTTTTATTAGCTCTTTCGTGGTCCAATAAAGAATAGTTTCAAGTTTCAACTCTTACAGCATGCCTCAACGAGGCGTTTGTTACAGGAAAAAAAAATTTTACTAGGAAAATATAATTAGGTAGAATATGACGAGAAATTGAGTTTGATAAGAAAGTTAAAAAATAAAATTATTTGGTTGTACAAAATATTACTAAAAAAATTGGATTAAATTTTTTGAATATATGTTTACTTGAAGATAAAATATTGATGGGAAATAGATTGAAATGACAAAAATAACCATTATAATTTTTTGTCAAATTTGAGCCATATTTTCCATTTTAAACTTTTATGAAACTGGTATTTGAGATAATTATCATTTCACATAAAGTATTGAAGTTTACCAATTTTCCCTATGCAACCCTAAATGAGAGAGCTTCACAAGATGGATATCATTAAACGATGGAGGGTCATTTTTGTCAAGAGATTGGAGTTCAACTTTTCACTTCCCCATTCATCACAAAATACCACATGCAAAGTGGTATTTTGAAATTTTGATTTTCATCACATTTTCCACACAACTAACCTTTCTTATGCATCTTATTTTACTAGGGAATTTTTTGAAAAACTTATACCAAACATGGTTATACTTGATACCCATCAATCACAAAATAAATCTCTTACCAAACACCCCAGTGCTTATAAAAATGTCTATGCAAATGCAATATCGCAATAGATAGTTATTTTCTCTTTCATGGCATTTGTTTGTTTGGCCGCGGAGTGGAATCTTGTAAAAAGTGGCAAGGTTTAAAAAAAGTAATTTTAATTTATTGAGTATATGTAATAACTAATAAAGAAAATATAATTTCTTTTGTTGCAAGAGACAATATAAAAAAAAAAAGTGAATGGAACTATTTGTTTTTTTTTCTCTCTTTTCTTTAGTGAATTCTACCTATTTTTTTATGTGTATGGATGAGGTATCTCATTCCTTTTAATAAATTGCATGTTTGGTGTTTCAAATTTTAAAAAATTAATTAAAAACTTTTTATCCCAAGTGAAAAGGTAGTTTAATTGCACTGGTCTTCACACGGCATGAGAATATTTTATACTCGATCGGCATGTTCCATTCCTACCTTAACATGTGTCATACATATAAATTTTGTTTATATATATATATATATATATATATATATATATATATATATATATATATATAGTTATATATTATTACACCGATGTAAGAGTTAGAAATCTTACATTTAATCTTGACTATTGATCCTCTTGTATCCAATGACTTACATTATTAAATTTTTTGAGCCTCTAGATATAAATAAGATCAACGTACAAAATTAAGAGTGTAACTTATACTGGTGTAAAATGATCCTGACATATATATATATATATATATATATATATATATATATATATATATATATATATATATATATAGGGCAATATATTCTTACACCAGTGTAAGAGTCATAAGTCTTACACTCAATCTTGACCATTAATCCACTTGTATCCAATGGCTCACATTATTAAAAAATTTGAGTCTTTAGATATAGGTGAGATCAGCCTTACACTAGTGTAAAATGATATATATATATTTACACCAGTGTATTACACTCTTAATCTTGTTTGTTGATCTCACCTATATCTAAAGACTCAAATTTTTTAATAATGATTATACAAGATTAATGTGTTGAAAGACTTATACTACACTGGTGTGTGTAAACGAGAGAGATGTTCAGCCCTTATCTGGCTGATTGGTCACTCTGGATCGTATAGCCTTGATTAGGAGTATCTATTGAGAAGATATCCCTACACCTAGCTTGATCTCTAACTAGAAAGAATATGACTGTGGTGTCAGTGTGGTGAAAGTAATTAATCATGTATCCTTTACCGTCGATGAGCCCTCCTTTTTATAGGGGCTGCCTCTGGTTTGAAATGTGGAGCTGAGCTGTAATGGCGCAGGGGCCATTACAGACTGGGTGTAACGTGCCGAACATATATATATATATATATATATATATATATATATATATATATATATATATATATATATATATATATATATATATATATGAGGATATTACTCTCATGTTACATGAGAGTGATTGTCTCACTTATATCCAAGTATGGCCCACCATTTAAAAGTAAAAAAGAAAAAAAAGGTTCGATTTTCAAAGTGAAGAAAATGAGATAACTATCTCATGTAAAATTAGAGTTTTTTTAGTAATGTGAGTATTTCACTATACGTATATGGGTCAAGATCATTTTACACCAGTGTAAGTTAACTCCTGCATATTGTATATATCTAAGGGCTCTAATTTTTTAGCAATGTAAGTCATTGGACACAAGTGGATATATTTTAAGTGTAAGACTTCTATTATATATATGGGTTATGATCATTTTACACCAGTATAAGTTACACTATCTTATCCGTTAATCCCACTTATATCTAAGGGCTCAATTTTTTTTAGTGATGTGAGCTATTGGATACAAGTGAATTAATGGTCAAGATTTAATGTAAGACTTCTAACTCCTGCATATATATATATATATATATATATATATATATAGTGCATGTTATATTTACAAACTTTTTTATTTACAAACTACACTAAGTATGACCGATCCTACTTTAATCATGCAGTGTACGACCGTTCGTACTTAGTGTAATTTGCAAAAAAAAAAATATAATATATATATATATATATATATATATATTTGATTTTCTCATGTTGTGACTCAACTAGTGATGGGCCTGTTCTGCCTGTTGGCAGATGTGTCCAACGTAGGTTGGATGATTAATCTCGGATTCAGATGTTTCTCTCTACATTTATTAAAAAAAGAAAAATAGTGAAAAGAAAAACTTTGCATGCAAATTGGCTCTAGGGTTTGTTTGGCTGGGCCGAGGTGCAGCGTGGGCTATGGGAATTGCATTCTCATGCGATAAAAGGGCCCCACATTTATTAAAAAAAAGATTTTTCAATATATATATATATATATATATATATCTATATATATAGATGGCTTAAAAATATATTATATTTGTAAAACTTTTTATCCCAAGTGAAAGGTAATTTTATTGCACAGGATATGTCACATCACACGGCATGAGAATATTTTATACGCGGCATGTCCCAGTCGTAGTTTCATACCTATGTCATAAAGATAAACATTGGTTCATTTTGCTTTGATTTCGTAAACAAAAATGATACTTATATGGCTTAGAAATCTATGATATTCATAAAATAACCAATTATGATTATTAATACCAATAGTGGATTAACGAATATTCCATTCCGACCTATTTCATTTCTTTCAAATTCTTTTAAATCATTATTTCATGTATTAAAAGTGACACAAATCTTTTTTTTTTATGGTAATATTCCAATTTTTTTTTTGTCCTGGATTTTTTTTCCTTATGCTTCAATTTTTAAAAAATTATTTTAAAGTTAACGCAATTTATTTTTCAAACAAACAAAAAATAATGATTTTGTACTTAATAGCTTACTTTTTTTTTCTTTTGTATAATCTTGAGATATCCCCACTTAATCTTTTCCAACCACCTTATTCTCGGAATACTTTGATCCCAAATTTTTTTAAAAAATTACTTTAATCAAAGTTTAAATCCTTAATCAAAACAATCGCTTGAGTACTGACTTGTCAAGTGACTACCCTTGGGGTTAATAGCTTTTATTCCTTGAAGGCATGTCCTAAAAAATAAACATCCGAAGCTTTAAAAATTGGGATGCTATGAGCTCGAGTGCATATAACACCACCCTTTGAGTTGTTTAATATACCACAGCGTCTACCATTTTTTTTATTTAAGGTATGTTGTATTTAAAAAAAATATATATATATTAGCTAGATGGTGAGTTTTATGAGCTCGAGTGCATATAACACCACCTTTTGAGTTGTTTAATATACCATAGCGTTTACCAGTTTTTTTATTTAAGGTATGTTGTATTTAAAAAAAAATAAAAATTAGGTAGATGGTGAGTTTTATTTTATATTTGTATCATTACGTAAAAATTTACATAAATTCAAAAGAGGCAATAAAATATTAGTTTAACTGAAATATTTAATAATTTTTTTTAAAGAATAAAATTGTTTATTACGAAATAGTGATGATAGATAATTAGGAATACAATAGACATTTTCAACGACATATTTTATTCTTAATTTTTAAAATTTAAATTTAGTATTTACATTTAAATAAAATAAAATTTTATATATGTTTATTTTGAATTTAAAAATACTCACATAAGATTCGTTAGTTAATGTATATTGTCTAGTGTAGCGGTGAAAATACCATTAACCTTTCTAATAAAATGAAGGGGGAAAGCAAAGATGAAATGATTTCTGTTCGTAGAAATCTAAATTAAGAAACCAAATATTATTTGATGGGGAATGAAATTGTAACAATCAATTAGTGTTACTGTCAACCGATTTCACCGTTAGATCGATTATATTGATCCAACGGTTATATTTATTTTCATCTTTGTATGGTTATAATTTTTCATATTTAATACTTTATATTTATTTTCACATTTTATGGTTATAATTTCTCATATTTAATGCTTTCACATTAAATATGGAGAATCATAACCATACAAAAATGAAATAAATATAATTGTTAGATCAATATAATCGATTTAACGATAGAATTAATTGATATTAATATTAATAATAATACTAATTGATTATTACAATATACTACCACTTATTTCATTAAGAAAAAGTACAAAAAATTTGAAATAAAAATAGTCCATTACATGAAGCCAAAGGAAAGGAGTGGTCTGTATAGCACGGACACACAAATTTTGTACACGGACACGTTCCGACACGCGGTCAACATCTGGGGACATGCGATCAATGTTTGGACACGTTTTTCTGATACGCAGTTAATTTTTTCGGACATGCGATCAATGTTTGGACACATTTTTTTTATTTTTTTGTCTTATTTTTTTATTTAGATAAACATCTTAATTTTATTTTGTTAACTAAATATAAAAGAAATAATTTATAAATTAATTTTTTTCTTTTATGAAATTTGACATGAAAAATTAATAAAGTACGAAAAATTAATTATATTTATATTTATGTTATGAAACTTAAATATTTGATCGATTATATGACTTATTATGGACTCTTATATGTATTAAATATAAATTATATTATATATATTAAAATTTTCATTTAATATCAAAACATGTCCAAACATATCAAAATATGACATTTTTTAGAATTAACGTGTAAGCGTGTCGTGTCGCGTGTCTAGAAGTGGTAACTGGAATTTTGTCCCTAAACGCATTTCCTTTTTCATGACAAACAGCCAAAAAAAAATAAAAAATTATACTTTCTATTATCTTATGATTCTTATTGGGTTTCAAAGAAAATAATAAAGGAAAAAATAACAAGCATGGGACCCATATGCATATAATAAGGTTTTTTTCTGAACAGAGGATCCAGCTCGGAGGTCACGCTGGGACACGCCACCACCGAATCAGAGCCCTTCTCGCTAGACATATTCGAACATGTGGGGTCTACTAAGAACCTTCTTTAAATATTTTAATGTAAACCACCAATTATCATTGATAAACAGCGTGGTACACGAGCGTTTTTGTGCACGTGAGGGTACGTTAACATTTCTCTCTCGTAAAACTGAGTATACAATATAGTTCTCTTTTTTATTTTTATTTTTCAAAAAAAAAAATAGGAAAAAATACTTATAATTTAAAATGACACAACTTATATTCTTTCACTCTCACAAAAAGATTGGACCCACACCTTTATTTTTTTTTGTCAACTCTCTCCTCCTTTATCTATCTCTTTCTCTCTCTTAAAATAACACAACCTTACGTACTTTAAAATGACACGTAACTTACCCAATACAAAAATATATAGTTCTCTCTCTCTCTAACCCTTTGTTATAATACGTGACAACCACCACTCTCTTTTCTACGCCGCTCGCTCTTTTTTTTTTTTTTTTCTCTCCCTCTCTCTCTCTCTCTTCATTTTCCCTCTGCACTATCTCTCCGTTTTCTCAGCAACCAAACAGCCCAAGCGAATAACACTAATGTCGGGATTCTCCTTGGCGCTGATTCCCTAGCCTACCCATTTATCCGAAGGACACAAAATCGCTTCAAAGTCACTACCTTGGTGAAGAGAAACAAAAAAAAAAAAAAAAGGAAAAAAATGAAGTCTTTGCTCCTCTGCTTCACTCTCTGCATCTTCGCCATTGCCGGGGAGGATCTAGCTTCCGACAGAGCCTGCCTGGTGGCCCTCCGTGCCAGCGTTGGTGGCCGCACTCTCATGTGGAACCTCTCTCAGGCGAGCCCGTGCTTGTGGACCGGTGTGACCTGCAACAACGAGAGGGTCACGATGTTGCGTCTTCCCGGAATGGGTCTCTCCGGGAACCTTCCGATGGGTTTGGGGAACCTGACCCAACTTCAGACCCTTTCTCTCCGGTTCAACGCTCTAACCGGACCCATTCCACCCGATTTCTCCAACCTCCTTACCTTGCGGAACCTTTATCTGCAGGGTAACCTTTTCTCCGGCGAAGTTCCCGATTTGGTGTTCGGTTTGCAGAACTTGGTAAGGTTGAATTTGGGTATCAACAATTTCAGCGGAGAGATCTCCCCCAAGTTCAATGGGCTCACTCGTTTGGGTACCCTTTATTTGGAGCACAACGGGTTCACTGGGTCCATCCCTGACCTCAGTGTTCCTCCCCTTATGCAATTCAATGTCTCGTACAATAAGCTAAGTGGGTCCATTCCTGAGAGGTTTTCGAGTTTGGACCAAAGCGCTTTTATTGGGAATTCCCTCTGCGGGAAGCCCTTGCTAGCGTGCCCCGGAACAACAGAGAAGAACAACAAGTTGTCTGGTGGAGCCATTGCGGGTATCGTCATTGGTTCTTTGATTGGTGTGTTGTTGATTCTGCTCCTTTTGTTCTTCTTGTGTAGAAAAAGGAGCGGGAAAAATGATTCATTGGATGTTGCACCTGCGAAGCATGTTGCTGTTTCGAAGACTGATAGGGATAGTGAGAGTGCTAGTGCGAGTAATTTGGGTTTAGCATCAGCAGGGGAAAGGAGTGATGTTAAGAGTGGTGGTGGTGGTGGTGGAGATAAGGGTTTGGTGTTTTTTGGGAATGTGAATAAACCGTTTAATTTGGAGGAGTTGTTGAGGGCTTCTGCTGAAGTGCTGGGGAAGGGGACATTTGGAACCACTTATAAGGCTACTATGGATATGGGGATTAGTGTGGCTGTGAAGAGGTTGAAGGATGTTGTCTCAACAGAAAAGGAATTCCGAGAGAAAATTGAGCAAGTGGGGAAGATGATTCATGAGAACTTGGTCCCACTCAGAGGTTATCATTTTAACAGGGATGAAATGCTCATTGTTTATGATTACATGCCCATGGGAAGCTTATCTGCACTCTTACATGGTAAGTAGACATCTTTTTTTTGCTTGGTTGTCATTTTTGGACAATAGTGTCCCTCTCTTTTCTGTGTGTCATGATGCTACTTCTTTTGTTTATTATAAATCAAATGAATGATTGTGGCTGTTCTTATTCATTTTTGTAATCTACTGTCATGGCGCGGTTTTCTATTCCACTAACCTTCTTGTCTCAATATGGCGTCATTTCTGTCTGATTTCAGTTTATTTTTCTGTGTAAAAGGCTTGCTTTTAGTGACAAAATTTATATGATATTCTGGTTTGGAGGCCATTGCATATTTGTAGTACATTTTTTCCATGGGAGATGAAATCTTGCATCAAGAGTTTAATTTGATGACATATAAAGCATTATCTGAGAAATCTGTAGTTTGTGCCTCTTAGCTGATCCTCAGTGTTTTAAAATTTGGTGTCATTAAATATTTCCTTTCATTAAATATTCAAATTTTTTCCTTTCATGTTATATTTCTATGGATTTACATTAAGTGAATAATTCTAATTAGCTAGAAATATTTCAATTATGGATTTAGTATAAGGATCCAGATTTGATGAAACGTTGCCTGCAAAGAACAATATTTCTGTTTTCTTGAGCAAGTTTTAGGTGAATGAAACTGCAATTGATTTAGAACTGGGATGCCAAAAAATGGATTTTAATTTGGATTCTAGACAGTCAAACACCTTACTTGACAATGTTTGCTTATATATCTTTCTATTTTCTTGTTATAGCAAATAATGGAGCTGGCAGGACTCCACTGAGTTGGGAAACAAGGTCTACAATTGCCCTTGGTGCTGCACGTGGGATTGCATACCTACATTCACATGGCCAAACAAACTCTCATGGAAATATCAAGTCATCAAACATCCTTCTCACCAAATCTTATGAACCTCGTGTCTCTGACTTTGGCCTTGCTCATCTTGCTCTTCCAACCTCTACACCAAACCGTGTTTCCGGTTACCGAGCCCCAGAGGTCACTGATGCCCGCAAAGTTTCCCAAAAAGCAGATGTCTATAGCTTTGGTATAATGCTTTTGGAGCTCCTAACAGGGAAGGCTCCTACTCATTCTTCACTGAATGAAGAAGGGGTGGACCTCCCAAGATGGGTCCAATCTGTGGTTCAAGACGAGTGGAATACCGAAGTTTTTGACCTAGAGCTTCTCAGGTACCAGAATGTTGAGGAGGAAATGGTGAAGCTCTTGCAGCTTGCTCTTGATTGTACTGCTCAATATCCTGACAAGAGACCTTCAATGGATGTGGTGGCAAGCAGGATTGAGGAGATTTGTCATCCTATTTTAGAGAAAGAGGAGGAGAAGAATCATGGTTCGTTTAAAGATGCAGATAATGGAATTTCCCAACAGTACTATTCTGTTGATTCGGGTTCGTCACAAGCTTGAATATAGAATTCAGAAGAGAAGAGACCTCATTGTTTTCAACATTGACCTGTTTTTGGCATGCATATTATACTGTGGTTTGTTCATTCATTGAGGGATTATAGAAACCGTTTGTGATCCTTTGTCTTTTCTCTCTCCCTCTTGTTATTCCTTTGAGTCTTGGTTGGGGTTTTCTATTCCCCGGTTTATTTATTCATACTCTAAATTCACCAGAGACATTTATTTATTTTCATTTTTACAGGATTTTGTGTGAAATGTGAATAATTTGTTTGGATTTCTTTATTCATGTTTCTCCCTCCTATTTCTCGAAGGTTCAGCTTGTATTGTAATTTTTGTGTACTGAAACAAGTTCCTCTTGAAGTCCAGCCTATGTTTGTCAACAACTGAACTAGAGGTTCTTAATCATCTCCTTTTAACATCGTATTCTAATAAGTCAAATGGCTTCTTATTAGACTTTTCTTCAAAGAGCCTAAAGCAAAACTTTCATCAAAATTGATGAAAACAATTTTAGCGAGCATACATGATAATGTATTTTTTTTTTAAACTATTTTTTGCGATAATCGAATGTCATAATAATCTTAAGGTAGCATCCTTTACATAGTGAAGTATATTTGAGAAAAAATAAAATAAAATAAAAATTTCTGGTGATAAGGTTGGAATTGGAATCATTAAGATAGATATTTGCTTAACTACTGCTAAGTTAACACTTGGGTTTATATAACTTTATTGTTTATTTTTGTGTTTCTAATAAAGAAAAACGATAGAACAGCCTTTACATTGATGCTGCTTTGGCTCTGTTCTATTCTTGGGCAACATCTTTGTGTCTTCAAATTCCAAGATAGATTTTGGGCTAAAGAAAATTCCGTAATATGAACACCTGGTTTCAAACCAAGATAGAGATGCCGAAAATTTTCTGCAACGTGCTTCCCTTTTAAGGCATTTATTCTTGTTCTGGGAAATTGACACATTCTTTGTTGCACATCTTTTTGAGTGACTTGGAGAGCATTCATTCTTTTGAATAATTAAAACTGTCAAAATTAGTATATTTAATTGTAGGGTTTCCATTCTATCACATGACCACAAAAAATTAAACGAATCTCTATAACATTACACTATCATTTTTTCAACAAACATAACTCTTATAAAACCCTTAATTGTATATGGAAATGTTTATTACGCTACTTTTGCTTTTTGATACAACTTCGGTTTGTCGAAACTTAGTTGTAAAGAATTATGCTTTCTAAGTTCTAACAGATAATCTAAAACCGATAGAAAAGGAGAAAAAGACAGACAAAAAGTGAAATCTTGCTTACTTTCGCTTCTGATGCAATTTTGATTTGTTGAAACTGAGTTGTTTCAATTAGTTTGGGAAGTGATGATATGTGTTAAAGTCATATCAAATATTTCATCACATGCTTCTGGATATATGCTATTTCAGGATCATGCACAAGCTTCTGGAGGAGGAGGCAGAGAAACTTTTATAATGTCAAGAATTAGAATTCGTAGAAAAAACACGTGTGAAAGAGAACTGGTTTAGATATGGTAAAACCTTGAATGACTATAAAATAAAAAATAAAAATAAAGGTTGGTATATTACTATATTTCATTCCCGCTTGCTTATGCTGAGAGTGTCGAATAATTCTTATGGTTTCGTATAAGAATGTTAGGTTATGTTTTGTATGAACATTATTATGGTTATTATATGGTTCTAATCTGTCTTTTTCTTAATTATGGTGTTTGGTATATATAGCCCTTCCATAGGTGGTTATTGTGATCGTGGGTAGTTAAGGAACCCCATCATGTAATCGGCCCTTCCATAAGTGATTATTGTGAACGTGGGTAGTTAAGGAACCCCATCATGTAATCGTGGTAGGGCCCACTTTAGATTATCGGCCGGCTTCTCTTCCTAGTAAAACCCCTCGAGTTCTATCAACTCTTCTCCTTGACTATAGATACCCGGATGTATAAACTAGAAACAGGTTATATGTCGAATTTGATTATTTTCTTTCGTATAAGACTAGGTTCCGTATGCAAAAAGTTCAATATAAAATGAAACATTTGAGGGATAAGGTTGAGGCTTTTGAGTTTCGAGCACGTCGAGTCTCAATTTCAAAGAGACCAGAAGGCCGAAAGTAGTTAACTGTCAGTCCTCTAACCAAACGGCTTTCTCCAACAAGGGGCCCGCATGTGGATTCTTACAAAAATGATTTTGACCTTTAATAATCATAGACTACCTAATTTAGAAAATGATTTTGTAAAGTAATTAACTGACCACTTATCCATATGAATGTATGATTTATCAAGGTTATATAATAAAAGTAACATATATAAGTTCAACAAATATCTTTTATCTAAAACATTGATGAATCATGAAAGGGATACAATATCACAAAACCTGCATTAATTTCCTCGCATGTCAATTCCAACATAAACATCAATTTTTTTTTTGACCTGCAGCTTATATGATTTTAACTTTTTCTGAATTTTCCATGTTAAACGACAGGTCATCACATGACCATAATAAGAATTTGATTGAAAAGGATACAAATATCTGAATTCGGTGGTTTAACCTGTAGTGCTTGATGAATTTAAACAGTATGTAAGTCAGTTTCATTCGTTTTTAGTCTCATTGTTTGAGATTTTATCTGAACTCATGGGCATTGATGTATGACCATTTTATATGATGACTTGACCTAGTTGTTCATCACAATCAGTGACATTTTTGCGAGTTTTACTTTCCAAAAACCCATCTCTGCAACTCTAATAATCTATTGGCCATTTCTCAATTACAGACATACAAGTTCTACCTAATGTATTGTTAAAAATTAGCTCAAAGGGTGGGAGTAGGCTACATTAGTTGCACATACAACTAATGTGAGACTATATATCTTAACACGCCCCCTCACACGAGAGCCCACTGGGCTTGAAGAGTGGATGATGCAACAGGCCCAACCTACCTGTGCTAAGAGAGTCCACAAGAGAAAGTGGGGGACGGCGAGACTCTGATACCATGTTAAAGAACCTATACACCACCCCAAAAGCTAGCTCAAAGGGTGGGAGTGCCCAAGGCCTTATAAACTCCACATTAATTGCACATACAACTAATGTGGGACTATATATCTCCACATAAATAGAAACCATTAAAAATTTGTACAAGACCAAGTACCCGGTTTACTGAACATAAGAACGTTGCATGGAAGATTTGACCAAGTTCAATTACTGTACAAACACACTTACTTTGAACCACAACTAAAATCAAGGAAATTGTGATCCACAAGGAATTTCACCAACACCTCGCACCTATGACCAAAAAAGAAATACTGGTCAAACCAACGATCATTTTGCAGTTCGTGAGTGTTTGATAAGCCAGTCAATGACAACATCTATGTTTACAGAATCCTTGCATGAAATCATATAGCAGCAGACTTCTCTGTCTTTAATTGAATCAAGTCCTCTGAAATCACCGAAGGTGGAAAACCAAAGAATTAATTAGTAACATAAGGCATCAAGCAAATGTCAATAAAAAAATTATATGATAATATTGATTTCTGGAACACTTCTTATATTCTCCGAACTCACAGCTGATCTACCAATGCTTGCTGGGAAAGAGCTTCTGACTTGTCAATTTTGTTTCCTAGAACAAGCAAAGGAATCCCACTCAAAGAAGGTTTTGTCAAGAGCTCCTCTAACTCACTTCGAGTAATCGGAACACTGTCTCTATCAGCAGCATCTACAACATACCTGTCTTTGCATCCATCAGTGAAAAGAAACAAAACTGTAAAAGCATGGAGAAACACCACTCCCAATTACTTGAGAGGCTATAATGTACTACAAGAAGAAGCATGCATGACCAATCTTCCTTCTGATCATCAGAAACAATAGATATTGATTAAAAAAAAATATACTAAGCTTTCTCTTCTTCATGTTTGAAGCATAAAAAGGGAAGAAGACAGCATTATACAAATTGCTGAATGAAGTAGTACCCTGTATTATAGGTTGTTATATATCTAAGCAATGCAAATGACAACCATCCCTGTTCCTTTCCTAATGGATAATACTTCAAGGACGATTGAAACTTCATATGGTATTAGAGCCCCTTCCATAAAGTGGTCTGGAGTTCAGTTCTTACTGCCCCCATCTCATATCAAATTAAGCTTCAGCACATATAGTGGTGAACATATACTTCATCTATGCTTAAAGGAAAAAGGCCATTTCCATGAGGGTGTGTATTAGAGATGTAAATCAAAACCATTCCAAGGTCTTCTCTTGATAGCTTAAACTTTCAAGATGGTTAGTCCTTGAAATAGGTAATCATTATAACTGTAGGCTTCACTTACGTTTTCCTTTTCTGCTAAAAAGATCATGGCAGGTATTTGTTTCAAGGTATATGATCATATTCCTAGGAATGACAATCCCAAAATTGTATGACAGGAAATGCTATTTGTTAGTAAATTCAAAAACATTCAAAATCCAAATGATGGGAGAAAGAATGTGGTAGAATAAGTGGGAGTTGAAGTTAATGATTGGGTTACAAGGTATCTTTCATTCCCATGCCATAGGAATGCTACATTCCCACTCCTCATCATGTGAATAAAAATCAAGCAAAACTTAGATAATGCCCAGGAATGTTGTTTATTTTTATCGTTTATCAAACATGGGAATATCATACACCCGAGTTCACTTTCCCAAAAGTAATTTAAAATTCTTAAAACAAAAGCAACCTTAGGGAAAGGATATGGGCATCACATGCATTTGATTCTTTATGGGCTTCTCCAAGGGACCATAAAAAATACCTATAGTGGTAAGAGGTATCTCAACAAGGAAAGGGATGAAATGGAACTCTTTTTAGAAGCACCTCTAATAATGAAAGTGTATGATGAAGATACTTTCCAAAAAATCATATGAAACCAAGAGCTGTTATTATTGTGGAGTACCTAAAAACCATAAGTTAGTAACTACAGTCTACAGGCAACTAGTGCAAATGCCTCAATGTATGTACATATGCATGTAGGTATGAATATATGTCTATAAGAGAGAACATTAAGAGAAGACAATACACAATAGCAGAGACACCACGACAGTAACGCTCCCACATTGTTCGGAACCTCCTTTGTCCACCAAGGTCCCAAAGTTTTATTGTGACATTTCCCTTTGTGACTTTCCTCATGTTGAAACCAACCTGTGTTTAATGCAAAAAGGATTAGATATTCATGCTCACACAATCATCAAATATGTAATTCAAGATTTAATTGAAAAATAAAAAGATACCGACAGTTGGAATCATGTCCTCACTGTAGCCCCCGGTCTGATAAACAAAAATCAAAAGATCAACGTCAAAAAATATGGCCATGAGTGCAATAACAGTATTGAAATTCAGGGTTTGGAATGCATCAACTCACAGCAATTGAATTGACAAGAGATGTCTTCCCCGCGTTCTGGAGGCCCACAAGGGAAAGTTCCATCTCCTGTTTAAAAAATAAACTGACACAACATACAGTACACACACAAATTCAGCTTAAGTTATAAATCAATGGATCTATTAATCTCATGTTGCACAAGATAACGGGGTCTACTACTTTTTCAACAAAAAAAAACAAAAAACAAAAAAGTGCCACGCTCTTTAATTAATTATTTTCTTAAATCAATTAGCCTATTCATACAAACCACATAATGTAATAGAGGTTCAACTTTCAAATTGTGGGCATATCCTAGCAGTTGGAATGAAATATCACAAGAATAAATAGAAACAATTGAAGTAAAATAAAGAAACGAATGAATGATGTTGTAAAAAAGAGGTTACCTGCGGAGCCAGTTGAGAAGGGAATCCCAGAGACCCATTGTGAATTAGAAGAGATATTGAAAGAGAAAGAGAGAGAAAGAGTAGAGGGAGGAAACACGAAACTTGGCCGAATAGAATGTTAAGGAAGGAAGAATGGATTGGAATCTAGAATGACGATACTACATAACATAAGTCTTGTCTGTTCCTTTTCTAGTACCTTGTTTTGTCATTAACCGCCTTTTCGACCTTGCTACTTTCCCCTCTTTTGTATAATTTTTTTTATTTTATTTTTTTAATAATGCGACAATCTTACTTGGAGCGAGGTCAGGATTTAGGAGGTACAATAGATTGAGATTTTAACTTAAAAGAATTTTTTTTATAAATTTTAAAAAATTATTTAAAATTAGAAGAATTTTTTACAATTAAGAATTTATAAGATTGAATTTTAAAGGATTTTAAGAGAATTTATAAGATTTGAAATCGGGGTGGTAATTTAAGAATGACGATACTACATAACATAAAATTTTCGTGTTCGGGTTTTTAATAAATGGGTCGTGTTCGGGTTGTCAAATATAACACGAAAATATTCGTGTCGGGTACTTTGAACCCCTCTTTTGCAAATATAATTTTTTTTTTTTTTTTCAAGGTTATTATGGTAATTTTATTGAATGATATAAAAAAAATATACACTCTAGGTTTCTTTTTATTGAAGATTTTTTTTTTGTTATATTGCAATCAGATTTGGTGCTTTTTTGGGGCGAGTCGTGTAATAAACGGATCACACTTATATTATAAGAATTTTTTTTATAAATTTTAAAAAATTATTTCAAATTAGAATTTTTTACACTAATAATCAATTTATAACATTGAATTTTAAAGGATTTTAACCCGAGAATTTATTTGCCACCCCTAATTTGAAATGACAATATAAATTTATAAGATTTTAAAAAATTATATGAATTTTTATGAAATATTCAAAATTATAAGATTCAATAAAAAAATAACAAAGAGTTTACCGAAAATAAAAAAGAAAAGAAATGCAATGATATTAATAAAAAAGTAAAATATAACATAATTTTCTCGATTAGTAAAACATAACATAATTTTTAACAAACATTCAATTACTAAGTAATAGATCTCCACGTATCTAAAGTTATACTAGTCCTCCAAGCATTAGCATTTTCTCGTTTTTGCTTTTAGATTTGATCAATGGATTGAAAATTATCTTCTTCATTTGGTATCAGAGCTATGCATATATGATTATAAGACCTATTTTTATTATTTTATTAAAATAATTATAAATTTGCACATAGAACCTAAGGGCCTGTTTGGAGCACCTGATAAAGAAGATAAGATAGAATAACTTATCAGATCCTATTTTTATCTCTTGTTTGGTGGGTCAATAGGATATGATAGCTTATCCTATTGTCTTATTTTATCTTATCCAATACATGATTTCTTATCCTATGGGGGAGCTGGGTTAGGATTCAACAAGATAGGACACCAAAATTGGATACCCAATATACCCCACGCTACCTCCCTTCCAAACCCACTCCTCTCTCTCGACCATCTCCCTCCTCCTTGTCCTTGTCGAATTCCCCTTCTCTCTTCTTCTCATGCGAGTGAGGCTCGACGCAGTTTGGTGTGGTTGTAGCATTCAGGAAATTGGGTTATCTTAAACAGAACAAATTTCATAATCTTATCAGATTATAAATTGCTAATCAAATGTTCATCAAACACATGATATGATATAAGCTTATCAGTCCCATATCATACTCTTATCCAATTCTCTTATCCTATATGTTCTTATCTTATCATGTTCATCTAACGAGCCCTAAAGTTAATGATAAAATTTTGTTTGAAATTTTTTGCAATTGATCTTAAAAACCCTAGGGGTTTTTGAGAGATTTCTAATCATATATCATATGCATGTTTTCATTGAGTATTTTAAAAAAAAAAATTGAATTTGAATTTCTGGGTTTTATTACATGAAAGTTTAGAATTTTTCTCAAATTATTTGTAATCGATACATTGAAACCTTAAATTGCTTTGAGACTTTTGAAAAAAGAGTTTTTAGTTATCCATTGACACAAAAATTGTTTGAATTTATTTTCTATAGCGAATGAATTTAGTTCATGAATATGTTATTACGAAATATAGGGTTCATATTATGAAAGTTTTAATCTTTCTTTAATCGACTTCCATCGATGGCTACATGTGAAATATTTATATTAAATGATGCATTATAACCAATAATCGAACTTAGCCTAGTGGTAAGTGCTATTTTATTCATTCCCATGACAAGGGTAAAGGAAATATGTCCCAAAAAAAAGTAAAAGAATAGAAACAAAACATATGAGTAAATTAAGAAAAATTGAATTTGGGCTTCTTCTTTTTTTGGTAAGCTAATTGGGGCTTTATTTATATTCAAGATTACCCAAGTAAAATGATGTGCAGTTGCTTTGCTTTCTTTTCCCGTTGTACTTAAGTTTTGGTTTTTTGTTTTTTTTTTTTTTTATATATAGATCTTTTTTCATTGTATTGAGAATTCAAGCGTGAATAGAAATGAGCTAAGTTGATTACCAAAAAAAAAAAAGAAAAAAAGAAATGAGCTAAGCAAAGAACATATAAGAAAAATGACTCATAAACCTAATATCTTAACTCTTAAGATTTAAAATTTTGGGTTGAGATGTGATATAAGACTTATTTGTTTGAGATGTCACTTACAGATGATGATTTTCATTTGGGTTACCCTTGATTGGTATCTTATGAATACTCAAAGAAGTGAGCTTTTGCTTGAGGGGAGTTGAGATTTATATGACTTATAATTTATTGAAAACTTAAATGTGAGTGACAAAATCCCGCACCAAGAATAAATGAATTAATATAAATATATATGGAAAAGTATCTCTCTAGTCACTGGAAATAAAGTTATCTCCAGTGAACTCAAAACGACGTCATTTTGGGTTATAAGATTAAAAAATTACAATGATAAAGACTAATATAACATCGCAACATATTAGAATTACAAAAACACCTTAATTTCCGTCCCAAAACAATGTCATTTTATGCTCACCAGATATAACTTTATTTCTAGTGACTTGAGAGATCCTTCACACACACACACACACACACACACACACACACACACACACACACACACACACACACACACACACACACACACACACACACACACACACACACACACACACACACACACACACACACACACACACACACACACACACACACACACACACACACACACACACACACACACACACACACACACACACACACACACACACACACACACACACACACACACACACACACACACACACACACACACACACACACACACACACACAGAGAGAGAGAAAAAAATGTTTTGAGCTCACCGGAGATAACTTATATTATCTCGGGTGATGTCATTTTGGGGTTATAAGATTAAAAAATTATAACTTTATAACCTAATATATATATATATATATATATATATATATATATATATATATATATATATATATATATATATAGGGGTAAACATTTCTGCAGCAACTTTAGATAAGCTTATCTGCAGCTGCCATTTTTAACTATGTTCTCCTTGGAGAACATAGTTATAACATTAAAGTTACTCTTTTTTCTCTCTTCTTAGTTACTTTTCAGAACTTTTTTGCTGACGTGGAGAGAGAGAGAAAAGAGCGATTTTAACGTTATAACTATGTTCTTCCGGGAGAACATAGTTAAAAATGGCAGCTGTATATATATAAAGTTTTGGAAATAATTTTGCCATATATATATATATATATATATATATATATATATATATATATATATATATAATTTTGGATTCAAATGTTATATTAAACTGCCAAATATATAGATAGTTGCTATCTATTAATATTTATATAAATGAGTTGTTTATTTCACTCTTCCAATTTTTGAATTTTTGTGCATGTCAGGATATCTAATCATTTTTATTTTTTTAAATTGAAAATAATAATATTATTATGAATGTTATCATCCACATCTTAAGTTGATGTGGGAAAGCCTAATACAGATGGTGTTGTGAGGGGAAATCCAAGTATTGCTACTAGTGGTGGTCTGTTGCTGGACTCGCAAGGAAGTTGGCTAGGTGATTTCACCTATGGAGTAGGATGGCGTTCAACGCTGCAAGCAGAACTTTGGGGGCTTTTGAGAGGCTTGAAATTTTCCTGAAAAACTGGGTGGAGAAGTCTAATTGTTGAATGTGATGCGGTAACAGTTATTTCCTTGCTCACCAAGCCTGGTGATGATGACCGTGAGTCGCATTTGTTGACTTAAATACGAGAATGGTTGAGGCGTGACTGGCAGATTCGTCTGGTGCATACCTTCCAGGAAGCAAACTATTGTGCGAGCTAGTTGACTAATTACCTCTTGGACCACTCGGAGTTGGATGATATTTGACATTTCATCACACCGCCTGTAGCTCTTGCTTTGCTCCTGCGGGTTGATGCAATAGGGGTCTCCAGACCCAGGGTTTCCCTTTGAGATGATTTTGTCTTAGTTTCGTTTCTTTTTACTTTGTTATTTTCTATTTCTTTTGTTTTGGGCTTAACCCTTGTTACCAACAAAAAAAAGTTTATCATGCAATAACAGTCTCATAATGTGATACGCTCTTGTTTTACCCATAATGGAATGATTTCTTCTCAATTAAGGTTACTCTTTCATCTTTGTTCACATACCATCATTATTTCTATAATAAGATAACTTTAGTCTAGATCACTATTATTAGGAGGTGCTAAAAAGGAACACATATGATTTTTTTTTTTATTTTGAATATAAGTTAAGATAAAAAGAATTTAACAATTTAAGAAATGAGTCATTTCTCATAATACAAAATTCCGAAAAGAGATACAGTTTCCAGAATCAAAATGTATCATATTTAATCCAATAAATATAGCTCAGTTACTAAGACAGATTAAGTAGAATATAGGGAGATTTTGGATTTGATTCCTCGTATTTATTTTAGAGTTTACTCATATTTTAAATTTGAATTTATAAATTTTATTCTTTATCTTAATAATAAATTATTTTATTTTCTATTCTGCAAAACCATCGTAATAACTTTATATAAGTTTTACGAGAGACAACCCACTTTTCATCCATATGCAGGATATATCCATATGCAGGGATATCCCTTCTTAAATTACTTTTGTCATTGTTTAGTTTGAGTTAAAGAACCATTTCACCCAAAATTTTAAGGTTGTAGGTAAGGGCCTTTTTAATGATTTATATTATATTCTCTAACACACCCCCTTACGCAAGAGCCCTTTGGGCTTGAAGCGTGGAATATGACACAAGCCCATTATTAGTCTGCCTTGTGCTGCACAAGCCCATTTTTTTTGGTCAGCCTTGTATTTTTCATAATTCCACCTGAAAGTGGGGAGCGGTGAGGATCGAACTCGTGACCTCATGATCCCTAAAGCTCCGATACCAAGTTAAAGAACCACTTCTTGAAATAGGTAATCATTATAACTGTAGGCTCACTTACGTTTTCCTTTTCTGCTAAAAAGATCATGGCAGGTATTTGTTTCAAGGTATATGATCATATTCCTAGGAATGACAATCCCAAAATTCTATGACAGGAAATGCTATTTGTTAGTAAATTCAAAAACATTCAAAATCCAAATGATGGGAGAAAGAATGTGGTAGAATAAGTGGGAGTTGAAGTTAATGATTAGGTTACAAGGTATCTTTCATTCCCATGCCATAGGAATGCTACATTCCCACTCCTCATCATGTGAATAAAAATCAAGCAAAACTTAGATAATGCCCAGAAATGTTGTTGTTTTTTTTTTTTTATCGTTTATCAAACATGGGAATATCGTACACCCGAGTTCACTTTCCCAAAAGTAACTTAACAATTCTTAAAACAAAAGCAACCTTAGGGAAAGGATATGGGCATCACATGCATTTGATTGTTTATGGGCTTCTCCAAGGAACCAGAAAAAATACCTATAGTGGTAAGAGGTATCTCAACAAGGAAAGGGATGAAATGGAACTCTTTTTAGAAGCACCTCTAATAATGAAAGTGTATGATGAAGATACTTTCCAAAAAATCATATGAAACCAAGAGCTGTTATTGTGGAGTACCTAAAATCCATAAGTTAGTAACTACAGTCTACAGGCAACTAGTGCATATGCCTCAATGTATGTACATATGAAACCAAGAGCTGTTATTTGTTTTTTGTTTTGGGCTTAACCATTGTTACCAATCAAAAAACAAAAAAAGTTTATCATGCAATAGCAGTTAGGGGTCACAATGTGATACGCTCTTGTTTTTTCCCGCACAATGGAATGATTTCTTTTCAGTTAAGGTTACTCTTTCATCTTTGTTCACATATCATCATTATTTCTATAATAAGGGTTATGTTTAGTCTAGATCACTATTATTAGATGTCTATAAAGCTGAACATATATGATTTTGTTATTTTGAATAGGATTTGAATTGACTATAAAATACTTTTTGTTAACAATTTAAGAAATTTTTATCATTATTTTGGATAATGACTCTATGGTTGGTGGTAATACAAAATTGCAAAAATTATTGTTATATGATGGGAAATTTTTTCATATGCGTTAATCTGCACACATATATGGGCTTTATATTGTTCTTGATTGCATTGAACAAGTTGGTGGTGAGAACATTATCCATTAGGCAATCAATAGTTTCGGCAGTGTTGATAATTTTATACAGCAGAACAAACCACAAAAATTAATTTTTTTGAGCCAACCCGCGAGCCAACCCACTGGCATCATTTAACCGGTTTTAACTAGTTTTTTGAACCGAACCGATTTTTACGAGGCAACCGGTTTAAGCTGATTACCAGTTTTTAAACCGGTATAAGAACCCGGCTCGTTTCGAGCCGGGTTGAACCATTTTCAAACCAAATCAAATTAATTTTTATAATTTCATTTTTTAAATTTTTAAATTTTTTTAGTAGTCTCACAATGCTCTTATTTTTACCCATAATGGAATGATTTCTTTTCAGTTGAGATTACTCTTTCATCTTTCTTCACGTACCATCATTATTTCTATAATAAGATAACTCTACTCTAGATCACTATTATTAGGAGGTGCTATAAAGGAACATATATGATTTTGTTATTTTGAATAGAAGTTAAGATAAAAAGACTTTAACAATTTAAGAAATGAGCCTTTCTCATAATACAAAATTCCAAAAAGATATACAGTTTCAAGAATCAAAATGTATCATATTTAATCCAATAAATATATATAGCTCAATTACTAAGATAGATTAAGTAGAATAGAGGGAGATTTTGGATTCGATTCCTCGTATTTATTTTAGAGTTTACTCATATTTGAAATTTTATTCTTTATCTTAATAATAAATTATTTTATTTTCCTAAATATATATAACTTTATATAAGATGGATTAAGTAGACAAAAAAAAAGTTTATTTTGTCTTTATAAGGTAAGATTTATTTTAGAGTTTACTTATATTTAAAATTTATATTTATAAATTTTATTCTTTATCTTAATAATAAATTATTTTATTTTCTATTCTTCAAAATCATCATAATAACTTTATATAAGTTTTACGAGAGACAAAAAAAAAAAATATTTTGTCTCTGTGAGCTAATATTAATTTCAACTATAATCAAAAATTATAAAATCTTTTATTTAATAATAACCAGAGAATGTTTCTAAAGTGATAAAAATTGTTTTTGCATTTAATTTTTCTGGCACCCAGAACCTTGTGTGTGTAACAAATTTTTTGTGAAAAAGTTAATTAGACTGATTTTAAGTATAGTTTTGTTATAGATAAATGCTATTAATGTGGTTCTTCCATTTACTGCAGTTGTGTGTTGCAGAGAACCACCAAAAATGGCACCTACACTTTCTTCAAGAAGCTCCTCGCATATGGTCAGGGCACAAGAATGGCGACACCCTCACCCTCACCCTCTCATCCTCCGCCCCTTCATGTCGGTGGCTACAACATCCCTGACCCGAATCCCTTCGACCACCAAGAATGGAGGACTCCGGTCATCGTCGCCGTAAGCGTGATAGTCTTTGTAATTCTGGTGCTGCTGCTGCTGCTGCTGATCCGGAAAATGTATAACATTCCAAATCGTTCGACACCACCAGCTGCTGCTGCTACTACTCCGGAATCTATTATTGTGCCGTCATCTGTCGAGGAAGGATCACCCTCCCAGCACTCTTCGCCTGAAAGCTAGTTTGTCAGTGGGATTATTGACCCAACAAATTAGTATAATAAGGAGTGAAATTTGACCAGGTTCTCTTTTGTTATCTATTTCCATTCCCTGTTAACTTTTAATTAAGCTAAAACTCTCTGGGTAAAAAACTATGACGTTCACATCACATTTCCAATGATACTTTTCTTTGAAGTCTTTATTCAATAGTTATACAAATGTGAATGTGAATGTAATATGCATAAAAAGTTTATATGTCACTCTAGCTGGATTAATTCTTTTTGGTGAATTACTGTTAAATTAAATCAGTTAAACCCATTAAATTACTTTTTTTATTTTTTTTTTATAAACATTGAATTTAATTTCAATAATTTAACCCTTGAATTGAAAGTTCTAATGAGATAGATCAAGCTCATGTATCTTTGTTACATGCTTCCATCTTCATAGATATATTGATAGCTTCAATAGTTTCATCTTAATGTTTAAGCCTTTCTCGCTCTCTCATACGGTGAATGATGATTTTAGATGTTTCTCGCTTCTCTTGTTTTACTAGGCACGCCTGAAGGTATCCTCTAAGTCTATTACCAAGATAAGGACTTCACTATAACTAAAAATTTGATGGCATGTATACAGTTTTAACTTAAGTGCCCTGCCTTGACCATTGCATTCTTAAATGCCTTGCAACTAACTTAAGAATTTTTCTGCATTACTACAACATGAGGTTAAAGCCCTGCCTGAAGAATCGCTGTGATTTCATTGTTCTTTGCTAAGCCTGACTCGCATGGCTCTAGTTAAATTAGAAAAGACTTGTATTTTAAAGTTTGTTATCAGTTGTATATATTACCTTTACTTTCTGTGAATTTGTCCATTAATAATTGGTAGGATTTTGGAGTGATTTGCTGTGATAATATGTTCCATTGTATGTTCCTTTGCAATTCAACTGCAATCATTGTTTCATCTCTGTTTTCAGGCATTGCATTTCATCAAAATACACATTGTATGGTAACATAGTTAATCGTCTAACTTTGTTTTCATTGATATGCACAACCTTCTACTTTGTTATGATATCATGTTGATGGTATCCATCTTCGGTCTGGAATATCATGGGAGAAACTAGCTGAATTGCATGGGAATTCCTGAAAGTCTAAAACCTGACGATCTAATCATGTTTACACACCAACAGTAAATCAATTAGATCTATATGCAGAATAAAATATGATCATAAATACCTCCCTCCCTCTAGCTTCTACGGTGCTTCTATGCTCTCACTTTCTACTCTTAGATGAAACTCAATAAGAAAGCTAGGGGGACATTGAACATACTGCCCTATTTTTCAGTATAATATACCTGAATGTCACGGAGTGCAAATTTTTTTCCAAACTGTCACGGCATCATAATCGCTGAGGTACTTAGCTACTATGGACGGGACACGTGTCACGTTCCCAGTGGCGTGTCACGTTCCCAGTGGCTGGAAAAGCCTTGGAGGCAGTTGCACCATAGTCGCTGACATACTTAGCTACTTTTCTAGCCAACGGGAACGTGACACGTGTCTCATCCATAGTAGCTAAGGACCTTAGCGACTATGGTGCCGTAGCAGTTTGGGAAAAAATTCGCACTCAGTGGTATTCAAGTATATTATACTGATAAAGCGGTCAATGTCCCAAGCAAGCATAGGGACTTAAGAAGATGGGCCACTTTCTTAAATAGCCTCAGCCATCATAGAGGAAGTTAATGGGAATTGGTTTTCTCAACACTCTAAAATAAAAATGGATACGGAAGTTAAGTGATAATGTGGACCACCGTTTGAATTTTTCGCTGATTTGGTCTCTAGTATCCAAGTAACGAACCAAAAAGAGATAAAAGTACAACAATTCGTTAAGGCAAGCTTTCCCTTCTTGTGGAGCAGAGTAAGATCTGATTGTTATTTACATGACTGATTAACAGGAGAGTAAAGATCCAAATTGGTCCCTGACAAAAAATGCGGTGGCCAAATTAGTCCCTCACAAAAATAAACTCGTTGGATAGTCTCCAACAATGTGAAACTGGACCTATGTTAGTCCTTCTGTCAATCCAAAACTGACGGTGTGAATGACGGTGATGATGTGTCATGTTAAGTGACATGCTGAAGGCCACGTGGATATGAAGGACGACGTCGTGTTTTGAGATACCCATACACGTTGGACAGACCATTTTTTGTTAAACCCAAAATTGCCCCTCACCTGGACACTTTACCTTTTCCCTCTCTTCTAACTTCCACGCTCCATTGTTGAGAAGGAAGAGGACTGGGGAGTAAAAGTCGGGAACAAGGCGAAGCAGAATACTACGAACTTCTTCAACAATCGAAGGGAAGCGGTCCTATCTCAAGAATGAATATCACATGAGAGTACGTACCAACATCAAAGTTGTGTTCATCTGTCTCGTATATTATTGCCACCCTTTAAAAAGAAAATGACTGCGATGCTAACTAATATACCAGCACCCCGAGTATCTGTAGCTCCCCAAGAGGGATATTATCGTGTAAGCTCCTAAACCAAAACGTTTGCCCTCAATGTTTCGCTCTTTTGGAAATTGCTATTGACTACTGCAAGCTATACAAGGGACTTTCAAGCGTGCCGATTGCAGAGAAATCCTTTTGTATTGTTGCAGTATACTATTTGATTTCTAATACTTCATTTCAGATAAGTGACTAGGGCATGCGCTTAAGATTGATGGGACATTTCTCCCACAAACGGGGGAAGATTTTTGGCCAGTCCCAGCAGAAGAATTCTTAGATTGATGCATCGGTGAAGTGTTCATTGATGAACAAACTTTGCTTCCCTGGGGATTTGTATTCAAGTTGCCCCCATTAGGTGGAGTTCCTGCAATTGTTGTACCAAAAGGCTGGTTGTTACTGAGTAGCTGTTGCCCATGGGGTGGCAGGGATGACATGTAATTTCCCCCAAAAGATATTTGCGTTTGACCCTGTAAAACTCTTCCTTGCTCCTGAGAAAAACTTTTGAGGGTTGGGGTAGATGTTACAATAGATGTGTTAAGAATCTTAGAATCTGGGGTTCTTACTGAATTCTTAGACTGAGAAGCTTGATTAGAACTTTTGCAATGAGTTTGATTTTGTGAGAAAACTGGGAAACTATTTAAAATTTCTGTAGCTGTAGTAGCATTAGTTGATGATGCTTTATATCGAGTAGCCATAGCAGATTGCTGCTGTAACATACCATGCTGCTGCTGAAGATGAAGCAGCTGTGGTGACTGTTGAGAATTTGAAGCATTACTAGAAAGAGACATACTTGTGGTTGTTGCAGTTGAAGTTATGGAACGACTAGGCCAGCTTCCATTCATAGGAGATGATGCAAAGTTAAGATTCTTTGATGAATTATCAAAAACAAGGGTCGTTGGGCCATTGGTTGACGGCTTCCCAGAAGTGGCTTTCTTTTCATCATCTTGATGGGAAGAATCACCTCCACTTTTCCCTTCGTTAAGAGAATATATCTTTGGCTGAGTAGTATGAGATGTACTTGCAGCTTGATATCCTTGCCATGCAATATCAGGCAGGCTCTGAAATATCACTGGGTTTTGTGTCATGGCCGAGAAGTTAAGATTTGAAGGAACACTGGTCCCATTAAATGCAGCAAATGATATTGCAAATGCTTGAGATGGTATTCGTTCAACTACCCCCTTTAAAGCCTCTTGTTGTTGCTTCCTATCACTAAAATTTCCATTGTTGCTGCCAACACTATCCGATTTTGCAGATTGCCTAAAAGAAAGGTTCGGTGGCTGAACTGGAATCGGGAAGTTCTGCCCAAACACATTCTTTTGGGAGTAAGCCATTCCACTAGCAACAGATGACACATTCTGTCCGACCATCCCAGTCTCGTGATTGTGAGAATGAGACAGTGATGTATGCTGCTTTGCTGGCTGTTGTAGTGGCATAGCTGTAGAGTTCAAAATATTGTTGCCATTAACTTAAGTCCCCTGTGACTGCTTATGAGATGATGACGAAATACCTGTAGTACTTGCATTAGGATAACTTGGTTGAACCAGTGCTTTGGAATGAGGATGCTGAAGAGGATAGAACATTTGAGAAGAGTACAAAGGCCCATTGAGTATGGGAGTTGCTTGCGCAGGGCTTGCACCTTTGATTGCTGCAGATGTTCCAAGATGAGTTGAAAAGGGGAATAGATACCCGTTATTCTGAACTACTGTCATATATGAAACATCATTAGCTGCCAAATTTGGGATGCTAAAGCTCATTGCAGCACCAATTGCTGGCAGTGATGAGGTACCAAGAGATCCAGCACCTGAACACGGCGTTCCTTGGATGAAAGAGAAATGGCCTGTCCAAAGTGGATGGGTATCTCAAAACGAGGTCGTCCTTCATATCCATGTGGCCTTCAGCATGTCACTTAACGTGACACGTCATCACCGTCATTCACACCGTCAGTTTTGGATTGACAGAAGGACTAACGTGGGTCCTATTTCACATTATTGGGGACTATCCAACGAGTTTATTTTTGTGAGAGACTAATTTGGCCACCGCATTTTTTGTCAGGGACCAATTTGGGTCTTTACTCTTAACATGAGCTTTCTTTCAGTAACAGTTAATTACTCTAGCATATTTAATCAAATATCTTACATGAAGTTTTTAAGTTAGACCGAGAACATGGTAGTAGGTATTATTAGCAAAAGAAGCCCAACTACAGTCTACTGTTTTTACAGTAACAAGAGTCATATCCTATAACTTATACTTTTAAATCATTTCTCCTTTCTACTTTGTTTACCGGCTTGTCTGTTGGAATTATCATTTTTTTTAACTGTTGGTATCCTTCACTTGCTTGTTTGAACTAGGCTTTTTATTTATTTATTTTTTCTAGGTTCTGAAATGTAAGTATGCTGTCACATTCTATTTACTTATCAATTTATTTGTTTTTGAGTTATACATGAGTTCACCCACAACCGAGCTTCTTTTGATTATGGTTTCTCTTTGCATTTTGTTCTGATACCTATATTTTGATGTGATGCAGTAAGATGTCATAGACAAGATTTTTATGTCAGTAACTCTTGTTGATTTATGAAGATATGCTTTTTTCACTGCCTTTAAGCAAACATTTATTGATCTTCTGATAATTTCGGTTATAGTGTTTGAAATATGTGGTTCATCCTGGCCATTGTTTCCTTCCAGAAATTTGAGGTGGAAAAGTACTAATTCTAATTGAAGGTTGCTCTCAGCACTACGCAATCTGTAACTTGTTGCAGGTGAATTATTTTCCTCCGGACGCTACCTTTTGGTTCTAAATAAAATGCACTGGTGTCTAACTATTAACAAGTTTTGTTCTGATAACCATATAACCTACCAATAACTATTTCACCGTCTAAATTGCTAAATCTGTCTTTGAAATCTTGTGAGGGTTGCTTTTTCTTCTTTCCCAGTGTACCGCTTATTGCTCTTCCTCCATCGTTGGGGTTCTGTCTGGATTATAGCAAATTGGTCTTTGAGATCCACACTTTATCCTCTTTCACTCCATCATTGTGTGTAAGGGAGTAAATGGATTAGGTCGGCCGGACCTACGACTTTGCTTATTTAGATCAAGTTTAACATATTACAAATAGTCAAATAGAATAGGCTTAAGTTTTTAAAAAAGCCTATTTAAAAAACAAGGCATAGGCTTTTTTTGTACGCCTATAAGCCTATAGGCGGATCCTGTATAATATTGTTTATTTTAACTAATATTAAATTATTATTTTAATAATTTTGAATAATAAAGTAATATTATTTTAGTTATTTTTTTAATTGTTGACTGTTTAATAAACTTAAACAGGCTAATAAATCTATGCCAAAATTTTTATTATTTAAATACAGGTCTGGCAAGATTTGTTGTTCCGGATCTACACATGTTAATAAGCCAAGCCAAGCTAGACATAAAATACCTGACTAGCCTAGCTTAACATGTTTACATCGCTAATTGTGTGTTCGTGACTTTGTGTAACAAACGGAATTACAAAGATTGAGAGATAGAGAGTTGATCAAGGATGATATCGAGACATTAGAAGAGATATAATATAAAAGTTGACCACGGGGTAGATGATAATATACAGCAAAACGAAAATCGCAAGCAAAGAAATACAAAAGTTTTTTGACTGCATATAACTCATTAGAAAAACAAATTCTTTTAAGTAATGAGGTCACATTTCTTTTATTTACTTTTGAGCTTCAAACAAAGCTTGATCAAAATATGAATCAATTGCCACAGGAACCACCACCAGGTCCTCCAAATTGGAGAGCATATTTAAAAAAATCATTCACAAATCCATAGTATTTAACACCAAAGCAATCTGGTTTGTCGGTGAATGGTTCTGCCAAATATTGTGGAGGTCCATTATCTTGTCTGGAAGCATCACGATATTTAACATTCCTGAAATAACATGCATGAACGAAGTTACCATCAGGAAAGTATCCAGATCCCATTGGAGGACTAGGTGCACCAGCAGTTGTTGTTGTTCTCCCACCCCACCCTACTTGATCTGCTGAGGTCAGGTTGGAGAATAAAGCTGCTGGAAAATATCCAACATTCTTATTTTCCAGATTTAACCACCAATTTTTGGTAACTGGGTCCTGCAAACATACATAAACTTTTGTTAAAAATATGGAAAAAAAACTACTCTTATGTTACGCATGTGGTCACTTTTTCTCCTACACACTTTTAGATGGTGGAGCCCACAAATTTATCTCTATGACATGAGATAATTTATCTCATTTAACATGAGATTAATAAAACCCTATAAATATATCATAGCTAGCCTTTGCTCGATCGTCACATATAAACTTTGTCATTACATTTACTTAAGAATTTATGGTTGATAAATTTTAACCTTATATAAGTTGAATATAATTCTATCTTATTGAGAAAATTTTGTGGCTCGGGCATGACCTGGTGAAGATAAGTTGTAATCGTAAACATTTTCCCACCATAGGTAGATGTATTATCCACAAGTGCACCGAGGTAAATTTCTTTGTCCGTCTGAACAAAACCTGGACATTGTAGATTGAAGCATCCTTTCTTCTTGGAATTATCTGACTGCCATTTATTAACATCACGTTAAATTTTGAAGGAATGAAACTTTTTTTTTTTTTTTCAGTCTACCTCCAAAGCAAAATTGAAAATTTTGGCAGAAAGCAAATAATTTATAAAAAATAATTTATATAAGCACATGGAGCATCTCTATGGGATAAGTAATGGTCAAAATATATAAATAAAACTTTCCTTACCCAGTATGCGTAGACGTGAGTTCCATCGTCACCGTATAATTGCGGATGTATCTAACACCAATGCGTAAGGATAAATTAGGTAATATTTTCTATATCATTAAAATTGATTCAAATTAACAATATATATAGGCATGATTATTTGTCGCTGATGTCAATCTTTGAAATCTGAAGTTAAATTTCTGTCAATAACAATTATTAATTTTCAATATACAATAATGGTTGATTGACGGAAATCAATGATTGAGATTTGGTGTCAAATTTCTAAGTTTGACAATTATGTCAAATGATTTTGTCATGTCAATTTTTGAAATTTGAAGTTAAATTTCTTTCAATCAACAGTTATTAATTTTCATATGTCAATTTCTAAGTTTGACATAATCAAAGGTTTTTTTCTTTATATGTAGCAAGATCATTAAACTTTAAAATTTAATGCCAAATCTTAATAATTGATTTTCCCCTTAACGATTATCATTCATCGGAAATCAAATTTATTAATTAATTATTAATTTCCAAAAAATGATAATCATTAGTTGACGAAAATTAATCAGATTATAATTTGATATCAATGGATCCTCTGTATATATTCATTTTAAAAAAAAGAAAATATTGCGATAATTACACAAATCAAAACTCACGTGCCATCCGGTAACGATTTTATCGGTAGCATCTCCCTTTCCATTTTGAACCCATATATGAGAAGAGCTTGTTTGATATTTCGTAACTTTCAGACTATAAAGGCTATTTTCTCCACCAACGCCGTAATAAGGCGTATCAGGAACTGTTATAAGATATACTTTTGCAACCTACGAATTCAATAGATTCAGATAAGTTATCCAAAATTGAAACATTACATGTTGAAATAAACTAAGAATATTTGAAATTGATTTGTACAAGAGAAAACTTACATGACTAACAGGACCGTTTTGACTTAGGATTTGATTATTTAATAATGAATTGGCTCGAATGAGGTCATCTTTTGTTGTCCTCCTAATAGGAACAGTTCCTGTAGGACACTGGTCCTTCTCAAGCCCAATTATGGGTTTAGCCGTTGAACTATTCAAATTTGTTTTTTCAATTGTTTTTTGAAAGCTAGGTTTTCTCTGCAATTAATGGAAGAAAAACGAAGATTGAGAGAGGAAATGTAATCAAAGAAACAAGATAAAAAAAACTTAACCACATTAGACGCTATTCCAATTGGGTGTGTACCTGCAACTTGTGATTCTTTAGTAAAGGATGGTCAAAAGCTGGTTGCTTGTTAATGTCAATGCAATCAACAATGTACCCAAACTTTGTCTATAGAAACCAAAATTAAAAAAATTAAAAAATAAAACCAGGTGGTGAAATCAAATTCAACATAAGAAAACATATGGTGAAATATAACATGTAAGGAATACATGAATACTCTTGACGGGAATCTTATTGATATCCTTTAGCTTTTCCTCCAACTCCAAATCTTCTTTCAGATCACTTTGCATACCACCAACTATATGGTGGCTACCGCTGCTAACCAAACACAAGACGAAGAACAATATATTTATCATTTTCACAGAACTCTCTTGTCAAACAAAATGATTCGATGGTCAATTTCATTTTACTATAGCCTATATTTATAGCAGTACGCTGCAGACGAAACGGAATGAATTAAGGTAACACATTTAATGTCATAATTATCAGAATGAAACGGAATGAATTAAGGTAACACATTTAATGTCATAATTGTCAGGTAAATAATATCCGGTGATAGTCTATTTTACGGATTTCCCCCCTTTATGTATATCCCTAAAATGATATGTAGTTTAAAAGAAAAAATAAATAAATTAATAACTAGGCGTAAATAAAAAAAGGGTTTGCTTTTATGCAGTTACTGCAGATAAGTTATCTGCATTAAGTCCAATACGATGTCGTTTTGGGGCCGAAATCATGGTATTTTTGTAATTTTTATTTACTTCAGGGTTATAATAGTATTTATATTTATAATTTTTAAGATTTCAATACCAAAATGACGTCGTTTTAGGAATAAATGCAGATAACTTATCTGCATTAATTGCAGAAATATTTTTGCCATAAAAAAATAATATAACATAAATATCAAGTGTTGACTGTAGATTCTTTTCCTTTACGTATATCACTAAAATGGTACATAGTTGTTTATCAAAAAAAAAATTGTACATAGTTAAATGAAAAAAGGAAATTAATAAATAAATGGGCTTAAAGAAAAAATAATATAATATGTTATGGACTTATATACGAGGCCCATTTAATATAAGGGACAATTCAAATAAGAACATGATATAATCAAATAATAATATTAATTTAAGATATTAACCCTATTACGATAGCATCAAGTTTGGGTTTGGGATCTAGAAGAAACAAAAAAGATTCATAATTTCAATTTCAAAATCTACAGTGAAACTCTATAAATAAAAGATAAGCAAAGTAGAATACCAAAAAAAAAGAAAAAAAAGATAAGCAAAGTATGATTATTCTCTCTATTTGCTCACTGTGCGCACACAAACTGACACCATCTTTTGATAAAAATTGTTTTTATTTTCTTATGCACAGTGATATGTTATACTCAAAGATATCTAATTCATTAATATCTTAGAAAGAGCACCTAGATCCAAAATAAATAAATTAATAATTAGGCATAAATAAAAAATAATATAACATAAATATCAAGTGTTTACCGTAGATTATTTTCCTTTACGTATATCACTAAAATGGTACATAAAATGAAAAAAAGGAAATTAATAAATAAATGGACTTAAAGAAAAATAATATAATATGTTATGGACTTATATATGAGACCCATTTAGTATAAGGGGAAATTCAAATAACAATATGATATAATCAATCGATAATATTAATCTAAGATATTAACCCTAATACGATAGCATCGGGTTTGGGTTTTGGAAGCTAGAAAAAGCAAAAAAGGTCCATAATTTCAAAACCTACAGAAAAACTCTATAAATAAAAGATAAGTCTATATTTACCAAAAAAAAAAAGCCTATAAGTATGATTATTCTCTTTATTTGTTTCACTGTGCGCACACAAACTGACGCCATCCCTTTGGCAAATATTTTTTTTATTTTCTTATGCACAGTGGGATCAACATAAGCGATCTAACGGTGAGATTGATTGGGTGTCACATAGGTGTAACATAACTTGGGTGTCATAATATCCTATCCCATTTAAGACATAGTAACGAGTTATAATATAAATTAGAAACAATAGTATAAATGAGAAACATTTTTAAGAATGTTAAGGTATCATTTTTAATATTTAGAGAATATAAAAATATTTAACTTTATTCAATATTTAATAAGATCATAACACGATGCCATTCTCCTTATGTTTAACCCAAAACTATGAACCCATAACCAAGAAAAAAATAATCCACTGGTCCCTGTCTCCCCATGACCCAATTACCACTGAACAGAACCCATCGAGCAGTCACCACTGCTACACTAGGAAGATTTTATTTGGGTTAATGGGCCAGATTTTGCAAAAGCATTGAAACAGTGAATATTGGGTTTGGGAGATAGCTTAGTTAATTTTTAGCTTTTTCTGTAATGGTTTTTTATTTATTTATTTTTTATTTTTTTGTCAAGTTTGTAGTGGGTTAATTAAGGTTAACATATTTGATTGACTTCTTAATTGCTCAATAAAATGTTTACTAAATTCTTATTTTAATCCATGCAACATCTAGTGTTTAGCATTTTCTATTATCTTATGAATTATTAGGTTTTCTTGTATTGCTTGTGCCGTCTTGAAACCTCAGCAAAAGTGGATCATCTTTCAAATAAAATTTATTTTCACTCTCTTCTAATTAAAATAAACCAATTTATAAGTATTTCTTAAAAATTAAAAATCTTAAATTTTTGAATATAAAATAATGTTTATTTAAAATTTTCACATTCTTACTTTTTCTGACCATGTGTTTCCCGGAAAAAAAAAACTGCAATTCTTTTTTCTTTTTGGGTCTATATAAGCAAAGAAGGTTATAGGCCTGACATTTTTGGATTAGGTGGCAGTTTGATCAAATAGGTTGGGCTTTGTCTATTACCCAACTATCTTTGACTAACTTTTTTTTTTTGGTAGACTCTTTGACTAACTTTTTAGATTGGGCACACTACTGAAAAAAGCAATCATAAGTACATGAGTTTATTTTTCTCGTTACATAAACAAATTTTTCTTACACTCACCATAAAAAAGATGTGTCACTCATTTTTTTTTATTTTTTATTTTTTTTAAATAGGTGGGTCTCACACTTCATATATCTATCACATAAGATTTGAATTCTCCAACAATATAAGATTTATTTTTCCCTAAATACATATGAATATTTTCACAAAAATCTCAGCTACTTACTTAGGCTCAGACTTTTGCCAGATCCATTAGCTATTGTTCCTAGTAGAGTGTGATGTCATTTCTTGCGTCTGTTATTATGATATGGTTAAATTATTGTACTTTTTCCTCACGAGCTATTTAAAATAAAATGACGTGTTTAACAATTTTGAGAATATTTTTAGTACTATCATCATATTGAGTAGTGGGTATAATTTCTATTAAAAAAAAACACAGATTATGTATTTTTAAGAATATATAAATATAATATTAAAGTTTATTTTTTCTCACTTCAAAAAAATATGTCGGCACATATATGTTATGTCCCTATTGATCCCATGTAGATACTACCTAAGTATATAAGATATTTTCCTAATTTTGAATGCAACGTTTTCGACACAAGTCACATAGCAATAATTGGAAGTGTATATATATGTCATGCATGATCGAAATTCCATCAAATATCTACTAGATAATTAAATGGAGAAGAAAAAACATCACCGACGGCTTTTCTTTCTTTCGTTTTTTTCTTTCTTTCTAAATTTCTAGTATTTATTTTTTCTTCTCATTGAAAAATTGTGCAGATGAGAGAAGCCGGTGTTAACATTTCAGTTGACTCTGAAGTCAGCAGCGTCAAATTTTTAGCTTCCTGAGATAGAAATAATGATGTAAGCATGAAGTGTCATGAAGAGAGAAATTAAATTTATATAAACGAGGAAAATATGCATATTATTATATATTAACCACCCATTAATTGAGCGATTCATAATTTGAGTTTTTCAATTTTGTTTTTTAGCTTTATGCGCATGCACTTGTTTGTCTAAAGGTGTTAGCCGAGTTGAGAGGAAATTTAAAAGATCAAGCTTTCGGGGGCCGTTTGGTACGGGGTTTTCTTCGGAATTCTCGGGAAACTGAATTTTTCTAAATTTTAAATTTTCAGATATTATCATAAATTAGATGTAAAAATCATATTTTTGAAAATTGAGATTCCCAAATAAATAAAAATTTTCTCCTGTACCAAACGCCCCTTAAGTTCTTTCTTTCTCTCCTCGTAGTTGTATAATTATTTTCTTTAAGTATTCCATTAGGCATGACAATTTTCAAGCACAGCATATATGGAAACCAAGCTAGTTTCATGAATCTGAAAATCATTATCCCCAAGGACTTTGCAACCCTATCTAAGATTTCAATACTTTAATCTTAAAAAAAAATTCAATACTTGTTTTAGGTACCAACCAATGCCCGAAGTTATAATAAATCTGATTAATTCAGTTTTGGATATGAATTTTTTCATCCATTCAGAAATTGCAATTTTGAGGTATCGAATTCACTTCTTTTTAAATTGGTTAAATCCTAAACTCTAATTAGTCAATGCTATACCAACAAATGTTGAAAATATATGACTTTTGATTTTTTATTTTTATTTGGAGTTAACTCAATTTTAATTATCTCTTTGAGTTAAGTTAGCTTCTTCCGATATGCTCATAAATTTTGAACTTTGACTCTTTGAGCCGACCATGAGATTAATTTGAAATCCGAAACATGTTAGAAATGAAAACATTTTAACTCCTCTCAAAAATAACATATGATGACGGAACCAAAATCATTTTCTTTTCACTCATTGAATTCCTTAATTAGCAACTGAGTTATCCAAATTATTTCGATACTTTAATCTCTAAAGAAAGAAGATTTCAATACTTTTTAACATCGTAACACAGACATCATTACTCCCTCAAGTTGTATATGACACTTGTTTGTTTTTTCTCTCACTGACAAGCCAAAGGGGAAAAAAAAACAAAAATACTCAGTGGTTGCATACACAAGCAACACGTTAGAATGACCTCAAAATTTGGAATTTAAAATTAAAATTAAAAGTATATCGTCAAAGTTCAAAGTCAGTATTATGTATGACTTATTTATTAGGTGGCGCTCTCGTTTGGTAATTTTATTGGAAATAGTACTACGCATGCAAGTCCAACGTTAGTACAATTGTACAACAAAGATTTAGCGTGTGTTTGGATTTTGTTTAAATTAGAAGTTACTTTTTTTTTACAATGAAAAAAAAAAACTGAAAATTAAAAGCTCCTACAAGTAGTTTTTTTTAAGCTGTTATCTATTTTTCTTGAATTATGTGTATTAATAAAATAGAGAGATATGATTTTCTTGAAATATGTGCTTTTAAGTAACTTTTATGTGATTACTAAACAATTTTAACTTTTTATTTTAAGACCTTTTTTTAAACTTTAACTTATAAGTAGTTTCTAATTAAAAAAAAAAAAGAAGATCCAAAGATGCTCTTGTACTATACTATAGGGATTTGAATGGAGGGTTTGTTTTTCTCATGTTGCATGAGAAAACAAACTCTTCCTATACTCACCATAAAAAGGTGTGTCACTTATTTTTATATTTTTTATTTTTTTTAAATAGGTGGGTCTCACAATTCATGTATCTATGACATGAGATTTGAATTTTCTTATAACATAAGATTTATTTTTCCCTTCAAAATGGAAATCACATAGGTTACGAAATTGAGCAAACCAGCAGCAGTTTTGTCAAGAAACCAGGACACAGAAAGAAAGAGAGGATATATGCAAATCCAAATTAAATATATAAATACACAAAAGACTGTGATGAAGATAAGAACAGCCCCTAGTAAACGCTCCCAAAGCATATAATTACACAATCTTGCCGTGAACACTCAAGCTCGGTGAAATTTTTTAATTGCAGATTGGGGACCAGTTGCAGTTAGAAAAAGCAGGAACATTGTGGATATCCAAGAAGCCTATTACACTTGTTAAATATATTTCATCCAATTTGGAGACACAACTTGGTTTTTGGGATATATTTTGCAAAAAAATAAAAAAATTGTAGGTTATATTTACAAATTTTTTTGTTTACAAACTACATTATATTCCCCCGGCAGAATGCAAACTTTTGTAAACTACATTATGTTATCCCGGGAGAATATAGTGTAATTTGTAAAAAAATTCCAAAAAATTTGTAAACGGATCATGTCCCAAAAAAAATTATATAATATCTATAAGTCAAAGTTAATGCATACCATGAGATGGAAACTCAACAAATTATAAACAAAAACAGAGTTGCTATCGGCCAGAGAAGTTAAATTTCAACGATAAAAGGTCAATTATTTTTTGCCAAGACGCTCAAAAAATACTGTTATAATCTTTTTAGGGAAACTCAAAATGCGATAACGATGCTTGTAGGTCAATCACATTATAAGAATCTGTAAAGAAATAAATTAAACCAAAAGAAAACAGAAAACACAACTAAGTCTGGGTAGTGCAGCCACTATCAGATCTCTATGAAGAAGGCTAATGCACTCCATGATCACATTATATATAAGTAAATTTATGGGAAAAGGTCAAAAACTCATGTGCTATTGTTTTGAATCATTTGTATTCCTAAGTTTTTTTTTTAATCACTTAATATCCTGTGATTTTTTTTATTCACACCCCTTCTTTACACTATTAGAAAATTAACTAAGTATACATATTATATTCTTCTTAGAAGAATAAAATAAAGTGATAAAAAAGAAAATACAGTAAAAAAATATTATAAAGAAAAAAAAATCACATTATGAAATTCCAATATATTTGCTTTTATTTTTTGCCCTTGGTTTATTTATTCTTTTTATCTAGATACGTTTGGTCTTTTTTATACCTCTATTTTATTGTTTCTTTTCTTTTTATTTTTTATTTACGAAATTTTTTATTAGATGGGTGACACAAGACTAAAAAAAATTGAGAAGAAAATCAGAATAAAATAAACCAAAAAAAAAATAGACTAAACATATCTAAATAAAAAGAATAAAATAGACTAAGGATAAAAAATTAATAATGAAAAATAAATAAAACTAAATAATTAAAAACTCATAACTGTGATTTTTTTATTCTATTTTATTATCTTAATTTTTTCTTCTTGTTTTTTTTTTTTGTCTTCAGTATGTTTCTTTTTTCATTTTGACTATTTTTATTTTATTTTTAATCTTTTTTATCACTATTGTGATTTTTAATATATTTGGTCTTATTTTTTCTTCTATTTTTTTTGTGTGGGTAAACCATAGATATACTCCATGGGAGACAATTCTATTCGGGGCGAGTCTAAGATTAAAGCTTTAAACCCCTCCCCAAAAAATATTAATGAAAATCGAGCACATACTCTTACCACCACCTTCTAAGCTGTCATGCGCCAATTAGTTACCATTATTTGGTTTCTTCAATTTTTTTGTTCTTATCCTTTTTTTCTTGACACATTTGGTTTTTTTTTACTATTTTTTCTTTTAATCTTTTATTAAGTGTTTTAACTTTTCATATTATTTGGTCTTATTTTTTTATCACTTTATTTATTTTTTCTAAGAATGGTAGAATAGATATATTTAATTAATTTGTAACAATTTTAAGGAGGGATGTGAAGGGAGAAAACAACAGGGGTTAAGTGATTCAATCATTCAAAGTAATACCATATTTTTTATTTTTTTAACTTTTCCCTAAATTTATTCCTAGCCTCATTACATTAAAATATAAAATTTTCTTGATTACCAAAAAAAATAAAATATAAAATTTTCGTTTTCTGAGTCATTTATCAATTGGGACATAATTAATTTAAGAAGACAAAACATCACTCTTGTTTCGCGAGCAATATACATAAAACAATACCTAGATGAAAGATGAGTGGGGCTTTTTTTTTTATTTTTTAATATATTCCAATAGGTTTATTGTTTCGTGACTAGTCCTGATTCGGAGCTGATCCCGAGAATAAGGTTTTAAATCATTCCCAAAATAATACTAGAAGATAAACACATGTTGTTATCTCCAACTGCTTAGTTCCCTGACGTCAATTGTACTACATAAACAAGTGTTATTACTTCCCACCATATGGGACAATGGTTTTGTCATGAAACAATAATCAACAGCAAAATTAGTAAGAGCAGATGTCAAATTCAAATCTTGCTACTTCCATCAACTGGTTGTTGCTGTTTCACTTTTTCCTCTTAAAATAATATTCCATGTGCCCCTCGATCGTAACACATCGCTTACTGAATCTAAATTTGCATTAAGTTTATTATCTTGATTTCTTACCCTTTAATTGTTATTCTTTCTCTTTTCCTTCACAACCTCATACTCTGTATGCAGAGTGAACATTCAATTTTCATCAAAATCTGTAAGCAACTGGATATTTTCAAACCAGGAAAATTGAAACATGGACAATAGATTTAAGCTGCATTTATTATGTAGAGAGGTATCTTTAGCAGCAGCGCAAAGTATATATAAATTGAGGGAAAAATGTTTATCATTTTTAAATGATACAACTTATATCATTTCACTCTCACAAAGACAAAGAGGTCGGACCCACACCTTTATTTTTTTTGTCAACTCTCTCTCCTCCTTTATCTATCTCTTTCTCTCTCTTAAAATGACACAACTTTACGTCCTTTAAAATGATAGACACTCTACCTATAAATTGAAGCCTGGATGTAGAAAATAATGTAATGGCACTTCATGTCATTTCATTTGATTACATTTTAACATGATAAAGTTTGACCTTGCTTCTTCTTAGCTGACTCCATAATCTTTGTCTGGTTATGTATAACCCATTCACACAGAAGAAGACAGAAATAGATGTCACAAATTAAAAGAAAATTAATTAATTAATGAAATAACTACTGTGATATATAAAAGCTTCCTCTGAGTTTTATGGCTTCTATTCTATGGGGTTTGGAGTTCATTAATCACAAGATGACAGTGACTACATAACGAACAAAGATACAAAAATGCCCTATCATTTTATCAATCATCTCAAGAAAGGCGAGGGGGAGATTATTAAATTTGAAATACTAATTTTTCCAGTTGTTTGTGGAAAAAGTTGATAGATTTATGGGGTTTATATTTCTTATGTGTCATAAGATGAGCATTTTTACAACACACATCCTCAGGTGGTCCCATTGAAAACAAGTAAATTAAAAAATTAAAAAATTTGACACGCAAAACGATGTGAGAGTAGCTTGAGAAGACTCTTCTTATGTCACATAAGAAGTATAAACCCTTAGATTTATTAATGGAAATATAAGAATCATGTTACAAGAATAATACCGTTCATTTGTGCAATCATTTTTTAATTATGTACGAGAGAGTACATAATTAAAAATAGATTGCAGATATACTGTAACAAAATATCCCATGCACCCATGTATTAAACGTTAGTTAGATCATTTAATTCATACGTATTGGATTTGACGCTTTGAGCACATGTTACTAGTTTCTTATTCATTAATGTTGTTGCTATGTCTCCTTCATTGCAAGAAAGCAAATATCAAAATAATATATTATGGGGTGTAATTAGGCAAAATCACAAAATGAGCTAAACGTTTTCTGAATCATTTATAAGTCAAAATTGATAACAAAATGAAGTTTTTTTCTTTATTGGGTTTCATTTTTTTTAGATGTGACAAAAAGATTTATCTGTCACATTTACATATTCATCAGAATTCGCCGACGGGTCCTTTTTTTTTTCCTTTTAAAAACCAGAATCCAACATCGGATCTGATAAAAATGTATTTGTGGCAAACAAAGTATATGTGGCAAACAATGTGGAAATATATCCTCGCGTGGGCTAATTAATCATGTGGAAAGAAATCCTACTGATTAAAGCTTCATGTTTAACTGTTCTCGTATGTTAAAGACACAATGTTCCCTGCAAAAAAAAAGTCGGTAATTCTACGGTATACCAATTTCCTAAGGGTCTGTTTGGGAGATGAATTTTGGAGGGGAAGGAAAGAGAGGGTTTTAGGAAGCCCTTCCCTTGTTTGTGAGTTAAAAAAATGAGGGAAAGGTTTTGGGGGTTTTTACTAAATCCTCCAAAATCCCCCTTCTTCATGAAATTTAAGTTCCCCCAATTCAAGGGGTTTAAGAGGTAAAATGTTTAAAATTACTTTTCTACCCTTCCCATTAAATTAGAACAATAATTTATGTATTATCATTTTAGAGAGAGAAAATAATTTTTAATAAAAATTAAATGATTAATTTTTTTTAGAAATTTTAGATTTAATTTAATTTGTAAAGTATAATAATTATATTAATTTTTTAAAAAAAAGGGTAAAATGGTAAAAATATCTCATTGACCCTCCATTATTCTCCCATTCCATTTTTTTGACTCCCAAACAAGGGAAGGGGATACCCTCCAATTTCCTCCCCTTCCTTCCCCTCCTTCCCCCTTGGATCCCCTTCCTTCCCTTCCCCTCCAAACTCCCAAACAAAGCCGGTCTGTTTGGGAGATGGATTTTGGAGGGGAAGGAAAAGGAAGGAAGAGTTTTAGGAAGCCCTTCCCTTGTTTGTGAGTTAAAAAAAATGAGGGAAAGGATTTGGGGGGTTTTTACTAAACCCTCCAAAATCCCCCTTCTTCATAAAATGTAAGTTCCCCCATTTCAAGGGGTTTAAGAGGTAAAATGTTTAAAATTACTTTTTTATCCTTCCCATTAAAATCAGTACAATAATTTATGTATTATCATTTTAGAAAGAGAAAATAATTTTTAGCGGGAGAATATTTTTTAATAAAAATTAAATGATTAATTTTTTTTAGAAATTTTAAATTTAATTTAATTTGTAAAGTATAATAATTATATTAATTTTAAAAAAGAGAGGGTAAAATGGTAAAAATATCTTATTGACCCTCCATTATCCTCTCATTCCATTTTTTTGACTCCCAAACAAGAGAAGGGGATACCCTCCCATTTCCTCCCCTTCCTTCCCCTCCCTTTCCCTTTGATCCCCTTCCTTCCCTTCCCCTCCAAACTCCCAAACAAAGCCTAAGGCTTTGTTTGAAAGTTAGTTTTAGGGGGGGAAGGGAAGGAAATAGGGGGTTTTAATAAACCCTTGAGTTGTTTGGAAGTTTAAAATTATGGGGGAAGGGAATTAGGGATTTTTACAAAATCCTTCGAATCCTTCTCACCCTTAAAATTAAAGTTCCCCCAATTTGGGGTTGAGGGGAGAAATATTAAAAATTACTTATCTACCATTAGCAATAAAATGTGAAAACTATATAAATGTGAATCATTTTTAAATGTGACATTACTAGAAAAGTCTAAAATACCGACAAAACTATCGATGAAAAATATATCGTCAAAAAATAGTGACCAAATTTTTGATGAAAATCATATTACGTCGAAAATAGAGACGAAAAGATATTTCCACTGAAACAAAAGACGAAATTGGAGACGGAACAAGATTTGGCCATAATCACTAACATAAATTTTTTGTAGAAAAAAATTCAGGCAAAATTCTTGATAGAATTCACATTCGCCAAATCTGTCAACATAAATATTTCATCAAACTTCTCAAGGAAAAATATTTTCATCGAAAATTTCGACAAAATACATTTCCATCGAAAATTTGCGACAAAAAATAATTTTGTCAGAAAAAGTTTCCATCAAATTTTTTTTACGGAAAATATTTCCATCAAAATTTTCAACGAACACATTTCAAATGAAAATTTTCGACGAAAAATATTTTCGTAAAAATTTGATACAAAAAACAGTTATGTAAAAAATTATGTCCAAATTCTTTTTTTTTCAAAATTCTTTACTAAATCTAAATTTCGTCAAAATATTGACAAAAAATCATATTTGATGAAAAATATTTTTGTAAAATATTTTAACGAAAAAAACTTGTCAAAATTCTTTACAGAATCTAAATTCTTTCAAAGGTTTTCGACGAAAATATTTTCGTCATAATTTTTTACGAAAAAAAGTTTCGTCAAAATTTTCAATGAAAAAATTTCCTTCAGAATTTTCGATAAAAAACATTTCTATTTAAAAAAAAAATTTGGTGAAAAAATTTTCGTCAAAAGATTTCGAGGAAAAATATATCTGTAAAAATTTGATGAGAAAACATTTCTGTAAAAAAATTCAACGAAAAAAATATTTTTTCAAATTTTTTTACTTAATCTAAATTTTGTCGAAAGTTTTGACAGAAATATTTCCCTTAAAAAATTTGACAAAAAAATTTCCTTCAAATTTTCATCGAAACATATTTTCACCGAAAATTTTGGATGGGAAATACTTCATCAAAATGTTTTACTGAATTCTTTATTCCAACGAAGATATTTAAGAAATCATTTTCGTCAAAATTTTGACATAAACTAAATTCTGTCGAAAATTTCGACTGGAAATTTATTTTTGTAAAAGATTTCACCGCCTTTCGACGAAAAGTATTCCGACAGAAAAGTAATTTTTTGACGAAATTTTATCGTTTGTAACATAGAAATTTCATAAAAGATATGATCTCTTTTAGTAGTGTGAAAATACGTAAATAATTTTATTATGAAATTTTAAACTTGATTATATTTGAAAATATAATATTTATATTAATTTTAAAAAGAGGAATGTTACTTAAAACCTATTTTTGTTTACAACATTTTACAACCATAATCTTAACCGCTGATTTCCGTCAATCAACGGTTATTATTTATTTTGAATTAATAATTAATTAATAAATTTGATTTGAGAAAATATTAACAGTTGATTGACAAAAATCAACGATTAAGATTATGGTTGTAAAAGGTTGTAAACAAAGGTTGGTTGTAAGTATAACCTTCCCCTTTTTAAAAAGGGTAAAATTATAAAAATATCTCATTAACCCTCCAATTTCTCCGTTACCTTTTTTTTAACTCGCAAATAAGGGAATGAAATTCCCTCCAATTTCCTTCCCTCCCTTCCCCTTGGATCTCCTTCCTTTCTTTCCCCCTCCAAACTCCCAAACAAAACCTAAAGATGAATATCGCGTCCATTCTAATTTATTTAATAAAATCACGTTGTGCAAAAGTAGTTCCATAGAAGCTGAGACAATTTTATGTATATTTGTGCATGTAATTCTATTTTAATTTTTTTTTATTCAATTTGATTAGATATACCTACTGATGCAATTATACATACACAGTTGAGCTCAGATATAACTCACTACTAATAAAATTGCATACAAATGGAATTATTTTTTTTCCATTAATGCCATAGGCGCCAAATATGTATCTTATTCCCTAATTGCCGGTGGCGAAGCCGGGCTCAAATTCGAGTCGGGCCAAAAAATTATATGTGTATTTATTATTTTTAATTTTAGTTTGTTCATATCATAATATATTTAAATTGAGGAATGATTCGTTCATAAATTTTCACAAATTATATTATATATTCCCGGAAGTACATAATGTAACCTAGTATATTTTCAGAAGTACATAGTATAATTGTCAAAGTTTGTAAACAAAAAGTTTGTCCCCATTTAAATTATATTAAATACAGAGCACCTGAGCAGACAATACCAAGAAGAATTATAATTTTATTAAATATTTTTTAAGTTTACTAAAAAACAATTCATACAAGTAGAAGTTGAACACATAATCTAATTCAACTTTCCCAAATCTCTTACCAAATATATTTTAAGTTTTAGATAGGGCCAAATTACAAATAATAATTAATTACATAATTATATATAATAACTATAATTTGTTAAAATTTAACCCGGACCGAGGCCATACCTATAACATACGTGGCTCCGCCACCGCTAATTGCCTACACTTGAGATCTTAGTATAATTGCCTACGAAAGGTGGGGAAAACACAAAGCTAAAATGGATATATAGAATTAATAATTAATTAGAAAGTTTGATCGACAGAAATGATAACTATTTGTTAGCGGAAAATATATATATGGTAAAATCATTTCTGCAGCTGTTTTTCGTACAATAACGATAAGTGTATGGTTATGATTTCCCACATTTAATGCTTTCATCTTTTGTATGGTTATGATTCCCCACATTTAATGCTTTCACGTATATATATGACAAGTATTTGATTGCTGCACGTACAACAGTTGTAGTAATGTAAACCCCTATATATATATATATATATATATATATATATATATATATATATATATATATATATATATATATATATATATATGATGTATTACTTTTAGTATATGAAAATAGTAAATTGAGTAATCTTAAACACTTTTTTTTTTTTTTGGTAAAAGAGTAATCTTAAACACTAATAAGGGTGTGAATGGAGCATGTCAACTCAGATCTTAGTCTAAATGGGTTAGTCTTAAATACAATATTTTAAATTTGACTTGATTTATTAGCTTAATATAAGCTAAATTATAAGTTTGCTCAGACTTGTTTTAAAAAAGTACAAGATTTGACCGGGCCAATGAAGCCTTCAAAAATGACAAATTATATTATATAAATTTTAGGTTATGATTTGCTTTGCTTCTTTTGTAAGTTTAAGCTGATGGAGCCATAACAAGAAATAGTGACAATTTAGTTACATTATTGATAATCAAAAACAAAATAATGACAACGATACATAAGGCTTAATTAAATTTTAAGACAAAGAAACATATTCATTCACTCATGTATTACATAATCCCACTCAATAAAAGAAAAATATTAAATATAATTCCTTAATTACACATGTATAATAATATGGCCACATAAATAAAATATTAGAAAGGAAAGAAAAAAGTAAGATATATATTGATTGTGTTCATTGATACCTAATATAACCCTTCCATATTCCCTTTAAACCAAATTAATAATCAAATTTATAGGAGGAGTGTTACGGACTTTTGAGGTCACAATTCTAAAAGATAGCTCAAAGGGTGGGAACCCCACATTAGCTTCATATACAACTAATGTGAGACTCGTAACATTGCCACCCCTTTAAGGGCCGACGTCTACGGTGGCTTTCACTCTATCGACATTGACCCAACAGTAGCCCTTTCCCCCATTTGGGCGGCTCAGTATTCAATGAGCAAAGACATCTTAATCCAGCCTATAGGTAGCCCTTTCCGTGGCCTCAACTCTTAATGTGAGCACCAATTGTTACGGACCTTGAGGTCATCACCCCAAAAGCTAGCTCAAAGGGTGGGAGTGTCCAAGGCCGTATAAATCCCTCATTAGCTTCATATACAACCAATGTGAGACTCATAACAAACAAGGAGGGATTGAAAAGATAAAAAAACATTTTATTAAAAAATAAGGCCAAAATTGGAAGCTTACATGTCAGATCTTTAAAAAAAGGTATTTACTAAAAAAATAAGGTATATGAGTTTTTTTTTTTAAAAAAAAAAAAATAGGGTATATATGAGTTCTTATAAGAATAAGAATTGCATACATAGACCTGCAGATACTCTGCGTGTCCTTTTAATTTGTTGCAGCTTAACAATGTCGCAACCACAACCTGTCATTGCTTGAGAAAACGAGAACTAATACTTATGGTAAATAATGACACTGGATTTATATATTTGTGTTTTTATACCTTTGCTTATATATATGGTAAAACCGTAAAACTAAAGAGAGTATGGGACCAATCCATTTTATGATACGGATCTTTTACCTCATTCCTCTTTCCCGTTCTTTCATTTTTCAGTTAAGCAATGATAATTTAGGAGAAAATTAATAATTAATAGTGAAGTTATTGCCAAAAAAGAGGAAAAAACTTAATTTTCATCATATAATTTGAACAATAAAAGTTTTTATAAAAAAATAAAATAAATCAATCTCCTGTTATATATACAAATCTTCTTGGTTTCTACGCGAACACCTTACATGGAGGTGCTTTTTTTTTTTGGTAAAAGACATGGAGGTGCTTAATCATTACTACCATATTCATTATTACTTTATGGCTTTAATAACTCTTGTCGTTCCACATGGAAAATTTTGCAGTAACACTTATTTTCAATAGGATGTGGTCTTGTATCCTAGTTTTTTTTATTTATTATTTCAGGATACAACTATGTATCTTAGTGTAAATTAGTGTTTTAAAATCTCACCCCACCCCACCTTCGGGTTGACCCTGACCCCTCCCCTCTAAGGGTTTTGCTCACAAGTTGGACCGTATATGCACATCGATCCCTCCGAAACCTAAAATCCGACCGGGTTCCAGTGACTCCCGAGTCAGAGGGGTCAAAGGGGGTCACTGCATGTTTTTTTTTTTTAATTTCCATGTAACAACGTCATTTTATTAAAAAAAATTAAAGGGAAAAATATTTCTGCAATGCAGATAAGTTATCTGCATTTATTCCCAAAACGACGTCATTTTGGTGTTGAAATCTTCAAAAGTTATAAATATAAAGACTATTATAACCCTGAAATTAATTAAAATTACAAAAATACTATGATTTCCGCCCCAAAACGACGTCGTATTGGGCTTACTGCAGATAACTTATCTCTAGTAACTGCAGAAAAAATTAACCCAAAAATAAAATAAAAATTTTTGCAAAACTAAATCTAATCGTTCTCTTCTCTCCCAGCTAGCTAGACGTCTTCAATCTTCACCTCGTTGCCGTGAATCTTATAGAAAATGTAAGAATTTTACCATTCAAATGAAATCTTTACGGTCGTCGATGGAAAACAAAAACTCATCCTTATTTCCTTTAAATTTTCTCTTGTCACTTTCTCAAAAGAGGCAGAACCGGATTAGCGTAGTAATCCCATTAGAATATGAGTTTTATACTTTAGTATCTTGCTTGATACTTTAATTAGGTTGTGTAATATTGACTTGTGGTTGTAATTAATGAATTATATTAAGTATATTTTGAATCTTTGATGATTGATGATTTGTTTATATATATATATATATATTTAATATATAAAACTGGGTCAGCGTATTGACCTCGTGACCCTCGATTGAATCCGTAATCCCGTGACCCCTGACCTCGGTCGGGTCGATAGCCGGACCGGGTTTTTAAACACTGGTGTACATAGGTTTGCTGCAACTTTTCTCATCTGCAGCGACAACGAGAACCCTTACTCTCTCTCTCTATATATATATATATATATATATATATATATATATATATATATAATGTTTTATATATGAATTTAATATTTCTTCAATCATTGGAAATAAGTTATTTCCTCTCATGTCAAAACTATATCATTTTGAGTCATAGTAATAGAATATATATATATTTAATATTTTATATATGAATTTAAAGGTTCTTCGGTAATTGAAAATAAAGTTATTTCCTCTAATCTCAAAACTATATGATTTTGAGTCATAGTCATAGAAGATAATTAGGTCACATTATCTCCTCGAGAAATATTAAATCATCAATTACTATTATTAAATTGCTTAGCCAATTCTTTTGATCACACATCACGTCCTTTATTGTTTCTTTTTGTGGATCTAAGGGATTAGAATACTTATCACTAAGGATGTAAATCTATTGACGGTTTTGTTTCTTTATACTATTGTGTTAAAAGCATGATATATATTTCACCAAAAAAAAAAAAAGGAATGATATATAATAAAAAGTGACATAGGAAGAACTTTACCGTTGTTGTAATCCTATTGATGAACCGATTGACAAAAAAAAAATTACAACATGATCACATCATCCTTTGGAGTCGTTCACAAATTCACAATTGTTGATATAATTTTGGTGCTGAAGTGGCAGAAGCTAAAAAAATTATAATTTCCTATAAATACGTCTTTCTTGACACAAATAGGGAAAAAGTATATGCGATGTGAGGATGGCTTAAGCTTCTTTGGTTAGCTTTTTTAAAAATAGTTATGTTTAGATGTAAACATTGAGATTTTTTTTTTTTTTAAAGTATAAAGAGCTTTTTTATGCTGTATAAAAATGTATTATTTTTAGAAGCACAAAGCCTAACTAAAGAAATACAAAATGTATTTTTCAGTGCTTACCCTTTTTGTTAAAAAAATTATCCAAAGATATATTATAATAAAAGAACATTTTTAGAAAGAAATTTTTTTATCATATATCTAATTAAGCAATTAACAGCCGCCTGTTTTTATTTCTTTCCTTTTGTATTCGGGACCAATCCTTTTATTTATTCATATTTCTTCTTAGCAATTTTTTGTTAAGAAAATACAATTATCTTTTTAAGAAAATACATGTGTTTTGTCACTGACGGAGTCACTTGTATGTCAGGCACAAGATAATTTTTAAAAATGATATAAACTTTTTTCAAAATTTATGATATAACTTTAATATTGGTTGAATTTTTAAAAATAATACAACATTGACATTACAATAGGTCTTTTGGTACTGACTAAGTTTTATTTCTATCTCCGCCACTATGTTCGGTCCACCCATTTAACGCATAAAAAATATAGTGACAAGATACAAAAATTTCATTTAACAGTATTTTTGTTAACATTTGGTATAATATTATTTCTAGTATAATGTGGGTATAGACATTTAAATTGACATTTCAAACTTCTGTTTAATGTCTAAATTTTTTCGTCCCTGGCAATATTCACGAAAGCCTTTTTGGTCCCTGGCAATAAAAAAAGGACCACATTGGTCCATAAAATTATAAAAAAGGGGCCACGTTAGTCCTTCTGTCATCTCGTCCGTCACGGTCAAACTAACGGTGCCCATGTGGCACGTTATCTTCTGACGCGGACTGGATGGTTGACACGCTGGAATTTCTGAACGACGCTGTTTTCGTCCAAATGGGTTGCAAACCTGTCCATGGAGAGCACGACGACGTTTTAAAGCAAATGGGTTGAAACAACCCCAATAATGAACCCTAATCGTGTGTAAAATCCCCAAATAGAAGGCAAATCGAACCCTAAAATGGAAACTCCATCCCCCAAATTGATGACCAAATCCCTAATCAGAAATCTCCCCCCAAAATGTTTGCACTTTGATGAGTGAAACTTGACGAACAACATTCAGCCCTCAACCGGATTTCTGGGCGTGGGAGAAGATGAGTGTTTCTTATGGAATTGGGGGATCAAGTGGGAGTTCTGCAATGGGGGGGAGAACAATGACAAGGACCGCCGGTCGGAGGTGCAAATGTGGGAGACAAAGTATTGTCTATACCTCCAAAACTGAGAGGAACCCAAACAGGGCTTTCCTTGGTTGTCCTAATTTCAAGGTATTTCCTTTGTAATCTGCCCCTTAATGAGTTTGAACACTTGGTAAGCGTGGTTTTTTATTTTTGCAGGAGAAAAAGCCCTTTTGTGATTTTTTTAGATGGGTAGATGACATGTGTAATGAACCCATGGAGCTGGAAGAAGCAAGAATTCATACTGTGGAGTTGGATGTTGCTGAAATTAACTTCAAGTTGAAGTATGTGGAGATGATGATGAGAGAGCAAGATGTGAAGATTACTGAGCAAGGAATGAAGCTTCATCAACAGGAAAGAAAACTGAATGACATATGCCTGAAGATGGTGGAGGAGTTAGATAGGATGGACAAAAAAATTAGGACAGTTGATAGGTCAGCTAGGTTCTTAGGTGCTTGTGTTGTTGTGATCATGATTTGTATGTTTGATGTTAGCGTGGTAAAAGTGAAAACAAATGACCCAAATGTATTTTTCCTTCAGTGAATTGTAATGAGTACTCCTTCTTTATGTTATACAAATTATGTGTTAGTGCCAATCTGTTTGTGTGTATTATCATATGGCCTATTATAAAAAAGCATTGAATGTATTCCTCTTTTTTATGATGGCATCATATATTTGTTCCTTGGTAAAATGTTGTACTGGATGCTAAGTTTCTGTTAGTATGGACTATTGCACAGTTAGGCATCGATTGAAGGATAAAAGATTGCCACATTGTATCACAAACTGTTGTATATTGCTACTGATATAGATGCATAACTCATGAAATTGCTGATACAGAAGTTGCATACTGTTATGCATATTTTGTTATTGATTGCAAAACACGAGGACCATTTAGATCCCTGGCAATTTTTCTCGAGGGTCGTTTTGGTCCCTGACAAAATAGTCGGGGCACTTATTGGTCCCTGACCACAAAAAAATTGGTCATGATCTGTTTAATTATACCTGCAACCAGTTAAACAGCACAAACCTGCAACATGAAGATTTCTATTTCTATTTTGGCATGACCAGTAACCAAAAAATTTGGCCAGCACAAACCAGTAACAAGAAAATATGGCAGGTAAATGACCAACCTAACCAGTAAACATGCATCAAACAGTAGTGCATTACAAATAGAAGGACATAGTTTAGAAATCATAAGTGAGGCCTATAAATACAATATGGCCTTGAATCAAAAAAAATTACATTATAACTGTATAAGGCCTCCAAAAACAAATGGCCAGAATTTACAAAAAATTTCCTTTATATCCTTTTTCCTCTTCATCAGCAGCTCATTTTGTTGAGGATCTCCTTGGTGGCCTGAAACCAGGTGTTGTCATGAAGTGCAAAAATCTGCTTCGTGTGCCACTGCTTGTTGCTTTCATTGTCTCTTCTGTCAACACTGCATTTGCTTCTTGTGGAATTGAAGGAGGTGGGCTGCCTCCTCTGAAGTTGCCTTGTTGTGGCTGAGAACTACCAACTTGTGAAGGGACAACTTGTGAAGGGCCTCCTTGACTTAAAGGGATTTCATCTACTGAATCAGAGCCAATACTCACAGATTGTGGTCTTCCTTGGCTTTTATCTGTTTTGGAAGCTGGTGGCCCCTTACAACTCTTGGCATAGTGTCCAGTCTGACCACATTTACTACACTTGGCTGTATATGTCCTTTTTACTTTCTTTGTACTGCTCCCTTGGTCTTCAGTTGGGTCCTTCTTCCTATGTTTCTTTGGACGCCCAATTGGCCTTTTAAGTTTTGGAGGAAGAGGTTTGGGTTCATCAGTTGAAGGCCAATACTTGTCCGAATTCACTGGGTTTAAAGTGTGTGCATAAGTGGCATGCAATGCATCCACTGTAAGCCATTGATGGACATAGTTTTCGGCTGCCTCGTTTTTGTGACAAATGGCTGCTATGGCATGCTCACAAGGCAGCCCAGTCAACTGCCATGCATTGCATGCACATGCATGTGTTGTTAAATTCACTCCAACTCTATCACCTTTCCCACTGACCTCATACATATCTTGTTGCAGATTTCCAGTCCAAGTGGGTGTCCATGAATTGCTAAGTACCTTTAACTGATCCAGTTTCTTTTGCTGAGCAGGGGCAATTTTACCCCGAACAGTTCCTAACACCCTCTGATGTGCAGCCATCCTCCTCATAATGTAGCATCTCAATTCCTCCAATAGAGTGATAATTGGTTTTGACCTATATCCAACAATCTTGGCATTCCATACCTCTGCCATGTTGTTTGTGATATTATCACATTTCGGCCAGTGGCTGAAATAAGCTTTCACCCAACTTGAGGGCTGAATGTTATCCAAGTACTTCCATGCAGCCTCATTCTTCCCTTTCAACCGTGCCATTGACTCCTTGAACTGTGGGACAGTGGTGCATCTAGAACACTCCCATACCAAGGCTCGAATTGCCTTGTCTTTCCACTGTTTTATGAAATTCTTCCAAACATGCTGCACACAAAATCGATGATGTGCACCAGGCATCACCTCTTGAATCGCTGGAATCAGCCCCTACACACAGACAAAAAAAAAGGTATCACAAACAGATATAGATTGTTGGAACCAGGTACTCGAGGGCCATTATGGTCCCTGACAAAGTGCACGGGGTCCTTATTGGTCCCTGATTCCAGAAATTTAGCAAATGCACTGCATGAGGAAAAACTGATTTGTCCCTGCACTTAACAACAATGAGATCAGATTGCACTATGAAGGAAAAACAGAGTAAACAAATTTGTGGCTGAATACTAAAGCAAGTTCAAATGAAATAATCATAACAAACCTTCTGTTGGTCCACCCAAACACTGAAATGTCTTCCTGTAACAGTGTTATTCCACTCCACTATCAACAACTGCATATGCGATTACATAGAAGCTTTTGTTGGCATCCTCCCCAACTGCACTTAACAATTGACCTCCATAATATCCTTTCAAGAAACATCCATCCAAACCAATTAAGGGCCTGCAGCCAGCTTTGAACCCTCTTTTGCATGCATCCAGACAAATGTACAACTTAGAAAATATGGGTGAGGAGTGCGGATCGGGTTGTAGGATCAATTGCAGTTGACATCCTCTTCTCAATAGCTCACCCAAGTGTCCTTAATTTTGCATACTGTTCTTTTTCACACCCACACTTTTTCAACATGAACTTTGTACTCCTCTTTCATGTGGGTCGTACCAGCTCTTGTCATGTTCGGCTGTGTCAATAGCCTTTTTTCTAATTTCTTTGCAACCCACTCCCTACTTCTTATTTTGCTTTTTTTTTTCCAACAGCTTTACATTCCTTACTACACGTTGCTCTCTCACTTTGTCCTTCAGCACTTAAATTGTCTTCTGTAGTCTTTGACAGCATTTTTAAAGTCTTGAACTCACAAACTCCATCATCCTCCTGTACCCGAACTCCTCATGCACATTAAACTTTGGATTTACTTCCTTTTCATCCTCCTCAGCACCACTTGAAGGAGGCTGCCACCCTACCCACCCTCCTCGAAAGACATTGATTTCTCCTCCTCTTCCATTGTGTCCCCTGCCACATTTTCAACTTCCTTCCCTTTATTCTTATTTTGCTTTTTTTTTTCAACAGCTTTACCACCCATTTCCTCCACACTGCAGGTGCAATAATATCCTCCTCCCCATCACCATGCAACATAGTCCTCCTCCCCATTGCACCCTCATGCCTCCTCCCCATCATCGCCACCCTCAATTTCAGGCCTATGAACTTCCATTTATCAAAGCAGGTGCAATAATATCTTCAAGTGCAACATATCACTATCCGTATTCAAAGGTGATATGCTCCCAGCATATATACTTTTATAGATCAAAAACAGCAGGAAATCAGATCTAAAACTGTATATAAAAGTGTATATGTGGTGAAATTATTGAATAAAATTGTCAGACACTCTCTCACTCAAATTCTTCATGTTTACAGGAGGAAAATAACAAATAAAGGAGTAAGGAGAAGAATCAGACAGAAGCCCCACGCTCCAAGCGTAGGAATCCACGCTTGAAGCGTGGGAGGAGACTTCAGAACAGAGAGTCCACGCTGCAAGCGTAGAACTCCACGCTTGAAGCGTGGGAAAGACAAAAAAAGGCAGAAACTCCACGCTTGGAGCGTGGATCCTGCGCTCCAAGCGTGGGATTGAGAGAGACAGCTGTCAGTTGCGAGAAAAGGAGGATTTTCAGGTTATAAAAAGGGCATAAGGTAACCCTAGAAGGGAGATCTGATATTCTGAACAACTGAGGTCATTCGGAGGCGGAAGTTCTGGAGAGAGATCTCTTCTTCTACCTTTCTGTAGTTCTTTTAGTTTTTGTTTTCAATTGAATATTGGATTCTAGCCATGATAATGGTTGGCTAGAACCTCTTTTGCTGTAGTTAGGGTCACGAACCCTTGTGAACCCCTGATACAATGGATTGAGTTTTTATGAATATATTTATCTTTTGAATTTCGTTCTATTCTGTTCGTATTGTTATTGTTATTATTAGATCCGATCAATCTAGTAAGTAATAATAAATCTGAGGATTAGGGCCAACAAGAGGGATCTGAGGTCTTTAATCCGGAAAGGGGATAGAACGACGGTATGAACATGATCTAGACATAGACATGATTCATATTGTAGATGTTTCAATTATCGATCGTTATGCTTGATCTCATATAGGGCACCTCAAGGAATTAGGGTTCTATATGAGATTAAAGGGTTAATTCCTCAAGGGATTGAGAATTAACTATTGATACGTTTATCTGATAATTATCTAAGTTCACGATTTATATATTAATACTTAACTTAATCCAGAGTAAAAGGTGGGGATCATCGGTGAGTGCTCCCTACTACAGCGCTTTTCTCATATATTTAAACCCTTATTTCAATTCTTATTCAAAAAGAACCAAAAACAAGTCTTTTTAATTTACAAATCAAATTCCCACACAATCCTGACATTCGTGTCAAAACCCTTTTGAAATATTTAATCTTAAAAGAAAGAGTTTTAATTGATTTAAACACACTCTCTGTGGATACGAACTGTGATTTATCACTGTATTACTTGCGCGATTCGGTACACTTGCCGATTCCGTAACAAGTTTTTGGCGCCGTTGCCGGGGAGTGTTTTTCTTAAATCAATTAATCTTGATTTTAAAGATTAAATTGTTTTTATTTTATTTTATTTTATTTTTGTTTTGAATCTGTGCTACTAATCTTTTCTCTGAAGTTGTATGCAAAGCAGTGCTTTTCTAAGGAGAAGCGAACGAATTGCTCAAAAAGAGAAGGAAAGAAAAAGGGCACAGACAACTCCCATTCCAGTAGCTGAAACCCTAGAGATGGCTGCTCCTAATCAGAATGCTGATCCTAGGATGAACACCATCCTCACGCCTATCTTCAACAGGCCCAATGCTGGAATTGTTCCACCAGAACTTGGGAACAATCAATGGGAACTCAAGTCCAACATCATTCAGTTGGCCGAGAGAGTAAAGTATGGAGGAGAGGACAATGAAGATCCTCACAGATTCATTGACAGATTTTTACGAATCTGTGACTCTACAAAGCCTCCACATGTTTCTGATGATGCAATACGATTAAGACTTTTTCCTTTTTCTGTTAAGGGAAAAGCTCTTGATTGGATGGAAAGACAACCTGCAGATAGCATCATTTCTTGGGAAAATTTATCTGAAAAATTCTTTGCAGAGTTCTTCCCCATGGAGAAATACAACAACATGGTGAATGATATCACCTCCTTCAAACAACAATTTGGAGAGACCATCTGCGCTTCTTGGAATAGATTCAAGGCCCTCATGAGAAAGGTTCCTCATTATAACCTATCTCAAGGGGACCAAGTGAGAATCTTCTTCAATGGTTGTTTACCAGAAACAAAATTGGTGATTAATACTGCAGCAGGCGGTTCTTTGGGTGACAAACTGGCTTCTGAGTCATATCATCTTATTGACAAGTTAGCTAAGAACGAGAATGAAACATCTATAAGGACCGGAAAAAGGGAAGCAGTGCCAATCAATGATAATAGTGCAATGCTGGCAGAACAAAAGTTGTTATCACAACAAATGTCCAATCTGCATGCGAAGTTTGAAAGGATGCAACTTTCCAAAGTTCAAGCAAGTGCAGTTGTCCTTGATTGTGAGTATTGTCATGAAGATCATGATACCAATACTTGTCCTACATTGATGTCCTCAGATTCTACTCAACAATTTCAGGTAAATGGTATTTGGTATGATCAGCGCCCTAATCAAAATTTCTCAAGAAATCAAAATAATGCTGCTGGTAGTAATAATTACCAGAGGAAAAGTTATCAAGGTACTGGTTTAGATATGACATCAGACAATTATCTAAAACCACCACCTATTCCAAAAAAAGAGCCTTCTGACCTGGAGCGTTTAGTATTAGCACAAAGTACTAACAGATGGAGGAAAGTATAATCCTCTTTCAATATATCATCAGTTTATTTTTTCATACTAAACCAGGAAGATTGTTTGGCAGTAAAATCTTTATTTTTCCTTGAATTAAATTTTACTTTGTGCTAATAGGTGGTGGTTTTAGATGCCTGATGTCATATCTAAACCAGTACCTTGATAATTTTTCCTTTGGTAATTATTACCACCAGCAGCATTATTTTGATTTCTTGAGAAATTTTGATTAGGGCGCTGATCATACCAAATACCATTTACCTGAAATTGTTGAGTAGAATCTGAGGACATCAATGTAGGACAAGTATTGGTGTCATGATCTTCATGACAATACTCACAATCAAGGACAACTGCACTTGCTTGAACTTTGGAAAGTTGCATCCTTTCAAACTTCGCATGCAGATTGGACATTTGTTGTGATAACAACTTCTGTTCTGCCAGCATTGCACTATTATCATTGAGTGGCACTGCTTCCTTTTCCGGTCCTTATAGATGTTTCATTCTCGTTCTTAGCTAACTTGTCAATAAGATGATATGACTCAGAAGCTAGTTTGTCACCCAAAGAACCGCCTGCTGCAGTATTAATACCAATTTTGTTTCTGGTAGACAACCATTGAAGAAGATTCTCACTTGGTCCCCTTGAGATAGGTTATAATGAGGAACCTTTCTCATGAGGGCCTTGAATCTATTCCAAGAAGCGCAGATGGTCTCTCCAAATTGTTGTTTGAAGGAGGTGATATCATTCACCATGTTGTTGTATTTCTCCATGGGGAAGAACTCTGCAAAGAATTTTTCAGATAAATTTTCCCAAGAAATGATGCTATCCGCAGGTTGTCTTTCCATCCAATCAAGAGCTTTTCCCTTAACAGAAAAAGGAAAAAGTCTTAATCGGATTGCATCATCAGAAACATGTGGAGGCTTTGTAGAGTCACAGATTCGTAAAAATCTGTCAATGAATCTGTGAGGATCTTCATTGTCCTCTCCTCCATACTTTTCTCTCTCGGCCAACTGAATGATGTTGGACTTGAGTTCCCATTGATTGTTCCCAAGTTCTGGTGGAACAATTCCAGCATTGGGCCTGTTGAAGACAGGCGTGAGGATGGTGTTCATCCTAGGATCAGCATTCTGATTAGGAGCAGCCATCTCTAGGGTTTCAGCTACTGGAATGGGAGTTGTCTGTGCCCTTTTTCTTTCCTTCTCTTTTTGAGCAATTCGTTCGCTTCTCCTTAGAAAAGCACTGCTTTGCATACAACTTCAGAGAAAAGATTAGTAGCACAGATTCAAAACAAAAATAAAATAAAATAAAATAAAAACAATTTAATCTTTAAAATCAAGATTAATTGATTTAAGAAAAACACTCCCCGGCAACGGCGCCAAAAACTTGTTACGTGAATCGGCAAGTGTACCGAATCGCGCAAGTAATACAGTGATAAATCACAGTTCGTATCCACAGAGAGTGTGTTTAAATCAATTAAAACTCTTTCTTTTAAGATTAAATATTTCAAAAGGGTTTTGACACGAATGTCAGGATTGTGTGGAAATTTGATTTGTAAATTTAAAAGACTTGTTTTTGGTTCTTTTTGAAAAAGAATTGAAATAAGGGTTTAAATATATGAGAAAAGCGCTGTAGTAGGGAACACTACCAATGATCCCCACCTTTTACTCTGGATTAAGTTAAGTATTAATATATAAATCGTGAAATTAGATAATTATCAGATAAAAGTATCAATAGTTAATTCTCAATCCCTTGAGGAATTAACCCTTTAATCTCATATAGAACCCTAATTCCTTGAGGTGCCCTATATGAGATCAAGCATAACGATCGATAATTGAAACATCTACAATATGAATCATGTCTATGTCTAGATCATGTTCATACCGTCGTTCTATCCCCTTTCCGGATTAAAGACCTCAGATCCCTCTTGTTGGCCCTAATCCTCAGATTTATTATTACTTACTAGATTGATCGGATCTAATAATAACAATAACAATACGATCAGAATAGAACGAAATTCAAAAGATAAATATATTCATAAAAACTCAATCCATTGTATCAGGGGTTCACAAGGGTTCGTGACCCTAACTACAGCAAAGAGGTTCTAGCCAACCATTATCATGGCTAGAATCCAAAATTCAATTGAAAAACAAAAACTAAAAGAACTACAGAAAGGTAGAAGAAGAGATCTCTCTCAGAACTTCCGCCTCCGAATGACCTCAGTTGTGAAGAATATCAGATGTGTCTACTATGGTTGCCTTATGCCCTTTTTATAACTTGGAAAATCCTCCTTTTCTCGCAACTGACAGCTGTCTCTCTCAATCCCACGCTTGGAGCGCAGGATCCACGCTCCAAGCGTGGAGCTTCTGCCATTTTTGTTTTCTCCATGCTCCAAGCGTGGAGTTCCACGCTTGAAGCGTGGACTCACTGTTTTGAAGTCCCTTCCCACGCTTCAAGCGTGGGTTCCTACGCTTGGAGCGTGGGGCTTCTGTCTTATTCTTCTTCTTACTCCTTTATTTGTTATTTTCCTCCTGTAAACATGAAGAATTTGAGTGAG